>APFE030114397.1:0-17383 GCA_000404065.3 Pinus taeda | reverse complement strand
ATTTAATAAATGATTATAGAGCCGAATCTTTATTGGCTCACTCCTCCTTTTGGCCTCTTTAAATTGCTCCTTTATGGCTGCAGCTGTATTCTGCTGTTGTCCTGAGGAGCTGACCTCTCCTAGTGCTGCTTTATCCTGCTCCTGATGCAAGGAGCTGGCCGAAGTCTCCAGGCTTTGCATTTCCTCCTCTGAGAAAGGGTTGAGCCTTTGCCTCTTGTCTGATGCTTCTGTGAGGGGGGTCTCCCTCTCTCTCTTTCTGCTGGTATCCTCCCTCTGAGGGGTTTGGAGGACAGAGGATTCTACCCTAGAATCCTGTTTAGGGGCGCCATATTAGTTGTCCTTTCTTGAGTGGCTGCCTGGCCTTGTGCTTTTTGTTTCTCCTGATCGTGTTGATCAGTTTGTTGCTGTTCTTGCTGGGGTTGCTGCTGATGGCCCTGTTGGCCTTGTTGGCCCTGTTGGCCCTGTTGGCCCTCTGCTTCTTCCATTTCTTTGTCTTTTCCCTTGCCCTGTCCCTGATCTGAAGTCTGTGCTGCCTCTTGTTGTGTTGCAGAGGAAGAAGCAGGTGCTGTTGTGTGAGGATTTGGTAGAGCAGGCACCTGAGAAGGACATTCCAAGTCAGCCATTTTCAATAAATGTCTTCTAGCCCTCTCAACTAGCTCTTCTTGAGATACAGGCTCTATTAAGGTGTTTTTCCTCCACTTTGGTTGGTTGGCATGTCTCAAGATGTGGAACATGCTCTCATGTTTATAGCTAGAGAGTTTGTATTTTAGTCTTCTCAAAGATATAAATCCATTGGGGTCATAGGGCTTCCAAGGGAAGCTTAGTGTTAGGCCAAGGCCTTCCAACATCCTATCTGCCTCTATCCATCCTTCTCTTTTGTTTAGAATAAAATGACCAAGCTGGTTTCTAACTTTGAGTTGTGCCTTCTTGCCTTTTCCTACAAAATGGATCTGATCGGCATTGCCGAATTGTCTGGAATACTCCAGGGCAAAGAGCCTCATGGGCACAAATCTGGGCAGCCTGAATGGGCGCAGCTCACACCCATATATCCTAATCACAGTGTGATGCTGGTAAAAATACCAGTCTCCTATGCTGTAGGCAATGGATAGTTGCAGAATCCTCTGCATTTCATCAGAGAGTCTTGGAGGAGGTTCTGTCATGAGCAGAGATAAGGCCGGATGAATGAACAAATCTATGAACTCACAATATGTATAGGGTGAATATGCACGAACATGGAAGATTGAGCTCCAGTATACCACTGATCTTGGGTTTCCTGCTGCATCAGTTCTCTTGATTTCAAAAGAGAACTTCTCATGTTGGTGATACAGAATAAGATGATAAATATATGAGGTGTATCTGAACACCCTCTCTCTGGATAAGTGCAAGAATTGCTCATGTATCTTGTCAGAGATATATGTGGCATAGTCATAGCAGATGGGGGCCTTACCAGGGGTGAACATTGTCATCATGACTAGCACAGTTTCCTCTATAAACTCCATTGATTTATACCCCAGTACTGAGCTTATCATGTAGGCCAGGTCCAGTCCAAGTTGATTTAGGTATCCATCAAAGATGGGAGGATGCAGCACTGTATCCGACTTGTTAATAAACAGTTGATTCAATTTCAGGATCTCTACCTCTGTGAGTATCTTAGCCCCTTGATTGATTAAGTCCAGCAGGGATAAAGGAACCAGTTTCCTTTGGGCTTTGAATTGAACTATATCCCTGATGGCCTGAGGGGTGATGTAAAATACAACTTCGCCTTGAGGATTCATTACAGCCCTCTGTATTGGATCATAAAAACTAGCACACAAGTAGATGAGGTCAGGGAACTGTGTGACTTGGGGCATTTTAAAAGTTGGGAGGTAGGACTCCCAAATGCCTAGGATGTCTGTTCCATCTCTGTGCCTAGCCCTGAGTTCATTTAGCAGATGAATGTGAAATGTACATCCGGATCGGGAGTCTTCCGAGATTTGGTAATCTAGGTCTGCCAAATCTTGCCAGTCTAGCTCTCTCTGAGGAGCATTCAAGGGAGTAACATTAAGGACTGTTGATCCTGCAGGGGTATCCATGTCTGATTCAAGTATTTCTTCAGATGCCGGGTCTGCTAACTGAAACAGTGGAATTGAGAGGGACCGAAACTAACAAGGTTGGCGTACAGTCAAATATAACAGTGCTAAGCTTTCTGAGAAGGCCTTTATGCAGTGTGGCAGACCTCCTTTGACAATTTGGGAACAATGCAGTGAGTTCACGATTGCGCGAACAGGGCAGGGTTTTGACAGTAATTGAAGTTAAAGGAGGTTTCCGCCATAGCGTTTCAACCTTAAACAGATCAACAGAAGTAGGATTTAGTTGGATTCCTGGTCGAATTTCAATTTAATGCCTGTTTACGGTGGATTTTACCAGAAATCATGAAAAAACCAACTTGAGAGAAGACGAAGTGTCAAATACCTGTTTAAACAGTGGCTTGGGATGAAGCAGCAACTGGGTTAGCGCTCTAAACTCTTGCAAATGGTCATAGGCTGGCTAGTAGAATGGTCGTCGTGGAATGCATGCAGACAGCGGAGAGGTGCTTTTCCCAGAAAAATGACAAAATTGCGAAAAAACCGTAAAAATATGGCTTTTTACTTTATTGGCGCGCTTTTTGGAATGACGTCAAGCATGACGTCAGCATGAGGGACCGGGTTGGAAATGAACGTCAGCAGGACGTCATCGGGTGACGTGGCGGCCCAAGACCGGTCCACGGGGACGATGAGGTGGTGGCCTAGTGGGCGAATGAGGGACGAGGTGGGCGGTCGTGGTGATGACGTGCATGACAGCAGGATGGGGACGTGGGCAGGACAGGTGTCGCCATATCGGGACCCCTCCTGCACGGTAAGGAATCTGTCATAGGGGGCTCCGATGGAATTTGGATGCGACATCTGTCCCCGCATGACGTAAGCGTCTGACAGATATCGGAAGGTATCTGTCGGACGTCGGGGGTCTTCCGATATGGATGTGAGTCGTTGATTCTGCGGGCACGCGATCTGACGATCATCGGGTGATGAACCTGCACGGGCTATAAATCTTGTCCTTGTTAACTGTCGGACGTCAGGTTTTCCCGAAATCGCTGCCAGCCGTAGATCTGGGAAGGCCACCATCGGATGGTCATCGGGAGGACTAGTTGCACGGGCTATAGTAGTGAGTGGGCGGGTTTTTTAAAAAATTATATTTTTCGGCAAGAGCGACCGGCGGGACCCTCCATGAGACAAATGATTTTCCAAAGGTTTATTCATAGTTTTATTTACAAAAATAATTCGGTCCGCCAACATTAGGAAATGGTGAAACTTGCGGAGTTTATGCGAAATTTGTGTGCAAAATTTATGAAGGCAGAACTATAGGAAAAAGGGTTCCGATGAATTTATACAGCAAAAAGGAAAAAACTAGCTCCCGACCTTGGGATAAGGTGGGATAAGTATATCTTCATAATTTTTCTGCCCTTGGATGGTTTTTAGGGGATTAAAAGGTTTTCTTCAAGGGTCCTTTTAGGGCAAAAATGGAAATTTTGGGTAGGAAAATGGGTTGAGGTGGAGAAAAGGGTGGAACATGGGTTCTTGACCTTAACCAGGTGTTAATTCAATTCCCAGGGAGTAAAGATTATGGCTATAGTGCCAAGGGGGAATATTTATAGAATGTGGGATTTATACACCATGGTGTTATAATAGTAGGGACAATGAAGTATAGGGAGCTAAAATAGTAGAGTTAGCTGTTAATACGGGGGGAACATATGGATGAGGACCAGTATAACCAAGTTTTCTTGAAAACAACTTGGAGTCAAGAGTAGATCAAAATGAAAAGACTTTTGTACAAGAAATGTGGCTTTTAAAGGCCATAAGCACCATCATAAAACTTTAAGTTTGTCTTATGTACACAATTCATGAAGGGGTGTTAGTAATGAGTAATATACAACTGGAAAAGGCAGTCAGTCATGCTCCACTATATTGTTTTGCTTGTGCATTGTTAACAACTTTGGTGCTGAAAGAAACATCACTTCTGCAACCCCATCTACCTACCCAACTAGTTCACCTAACATTTTTTTTTTATTCCTTCTTGGAGGGTGCACTTGGACTTGCAAACCCTTTGTATGCCTTTTCTTTTACATTGGCTTTTTTGCTTTCATTTCTTATCTAATACTGCCCTTATTCCTTCCAAGGCTCCAGATTAAGCAGTTGGGAACCTTAGTTTCTCTACCTAGCTACTGATCTACCAAGATTAAACAGTTTGGATAGATTTCTCTCTCTATTCTACAACATAAATTGAAAACATGACATGATCCAGATTAGACTGTTGGGTCACCCATAAACTTTTGTGAATATGCAGGCCTATATACACCTTCTTTTTCTTGTAAATATGGAACCTTTGTGGCAGCAAAGTGGAGCATATTTGGCACTTGAAATTTGCCAATCATGAGATATGAAACCTATTGGTATAGGTAACCAACAGTCTGGAACGTTTGGAAAGAGAGGAATAAAAGAATCTTCAAGGATGAAAAGTCCACCCCTCACCATTTATTTGAACTGATCTTGAAACAACTCAAGGAGATAGTTAGCACCATAGCTCACAATCACCCCAAGAATACCCCCTCAGAGACTGAGTTGAGAACTCTCAGGCAACAGGGAATGCAAGGGATTATTCCATAAGGCCAAAAAAGGAAGGATATAGCAATGGTTACAGAGAAGGACTTTTGGAATCCTCCACTGAAAGGCTATCTCAAATACAACATTGATGGTGCTTCCAAAGGAAACCCAAGAACATCTGGTTATGGAGGGGTGCTAAGAGATTAAAAAGGAGGCATTATCTTTATCTTCCACTACCATTTAGGAAAAGCCACCAACAATATGGCTGAATTAATGGCTCTGGAGCAATGCCTGGAGTTTTTGATTCAGAACCATGGCTCTAATGTCATTATAGAAGCAGGATCAGAGATAACCATAAACTCTTTGAAAAGAACCAGTTGTGGTTCGAGGGTGGAGAAAGCTTCAAATCACTTGAGATTAATCCAATTCTACCAAAGAATTTAGGGACACCTCTAGGGTCTTCAATCTGTTAGTTTCAACCATGTCCGGCGAAATGCCAATAAGCTAGCAGACATTCTGGTCAACCAAGGTGTAAACAATGTAGAATGCAGGATGGTGATGAAATGGTAGGAGATGCCTCTGAGTCGTATAAAAACTCTCTTTGAAGATCAAGCTACAGAGGATAGATAAATTTTTCGAAATCGTGCTAGAGTAACTGGCACAAATTGATTTTTTTCAGCTATGGCTACCACTATATTTTAGTTAGTTATTGGAAGGAGGAAAGTAGAGATAGGTCTCATTTTTCCCAGGAGTACGTTGATTGGAATCCTCAGGTTCATGGTGGGCAACAGGAGGGGTCAAAACTCCGACTGACACAGTCTAGTCAGCACATTTGAAAGAAAGAATTGGCGGGACAGGAGACTGGTTGTTTCAGGGAGCCGGAATTTTGCTTCTTTCCACTTTTGGGAAGTTAATCCACACCTGAGTGGGTTTCCAGCAATCACACCACCCTTAGGCAGTTACCAATTTTGCAGTTTTGGAAGTGATTCATAGGGCTTCCAACATGTGGCAGAGGAGTAGATTTGAAAACTACCCTCCAGCGCACACTATTGTTTAGGAATTTTGGTCGTGCGATATGGTTCCAAGCCATTGGATCCAACAGCCCAGATCAACGGTCTGGATTTTCTATGCTATTTGGTGGGGCTTGGTTGGTTATCTCTGCTTGTCGAGGTGGCACTATTTTTACCTATTTCATTGTTCACGTGATTTTCAAGATTGGGGGGCATGGCAGTTGACTGCTGGCACAAGGATATGTGGAATTTTGGAGCTCCCCTTTGGGTTGGGGGTTCTTGTAACCTTTCAGATTTTGTTTCTCATGGGTTTGGTGATCACTATTGTAGGGGGGGAGGGTTTTTCTTTGGTAGGGAACCCTTTTTCCTGAATCCTTGTAAATGTAGGGTTTTGTATTGTACATTATGTAACTTTTCTTCTGGTTCAATGAAATATAAGGATCGTCTCTTGCTTCAACAAAAAAAAAGAGAAAATACCTCCTTGGTATATATAGGATTATAAGGGGTCATAATATAAATAGGTCCTACATAACAATCATAATGTAAGGATAAAAAATAACAATAATGGACTTCTATGGGGCACAAAAATAACAATATTGGGTTTCAATGGGGCACACAAATAACAATATGGGGGCTACACTAGTGTTACAGGCACCTAACATGCCCCTCTCCTTTAAAAGAGTGTTTTCCTCAACACTTGAGTACTTCTATATGCTTCTAAATAAAATAATCATCCTCCCATGTGGATTCTTCAACAAGGAAGTTCTTCCACTTAATGAGATACTCTGAAATTGATTTTTTTCATAGCAGCCATAATATTTTTTTGTGATTTCATTAGGATGAAATGTGATTTTTCCTTCCTCATCAAGTTTTAGAAATATAGCTTGAACTGGGATGTTGTCACCTATAACCTTCTTTAAGCATGAAACATGTAAAACTAGGTGTACTCATGAAGATGTCGGAAGCTCCAATTTGTATGCCATAATATCAATCTTTTGCAACACTTTGTAAGGGCCATAATACTTGAGTGATCATTTATTACCCTTCTTATCTTACTTGAGGGAAATTTGTTTATATGGTTGTAGTCGTAAAAATATTCAATCAACCACATAAAAACTTCTTTCACTATGATGTTGACTTGTCTGCTGTTTCATTTGATTATGTTCTAGAGTTAAGTTATCCTTTAAGGGTTGGAGAACTTGTTGTTGATGCTCAATGTGATATTCCACCACTTGACCATAGAATTGTCTCTTAAAAATGATGTGATGGGTGATTTCTACAAAGTTACTTAAATGGGGTCATTTTTGTTGCGGTATGGAAGGACATGTTATACCACCATTCTGTAATGGGTAACCACTTGATCCAATGTGTTTGTTTATCTAAGGAAGATATCCTTCCAAACATTTGTTCACTATGTCAGTTTTCCCATCTGATTGAGGATGATAAGATGAGATATGAGCTAATTAGGTAACAAGAAAAGAAAATGGTTCTATCCAAAAATTTCTAGTTAAAATGGTATCTCTATCACTTACAATAATATTTGGGTTTCAATGTAGCGTTTGAACTATTTCCACAAATGAAGTAGCGATTGTCCTAGCTTTGAAAGGATGATATAGTGCACAAAAGTGTATGTGCTTAGTATGTCTATCAACTACCACCATAATGACATTCTTTCCTTAATACTTGGGCAAACCTATTAATAAATCCATTGGGACCTCTTCCCAAAATTGACTTGGAATGGCTAATGGTTGTAAAATACCTAGGATCTTAACTATCTCAATTCTATTTTGTTGGCAAACCAAACATTCTGACACAAACTTCTGAATATTAGATTTAAGACCATCCCAAAAAAATCCTTCTTGACCCTGTGTTAAGTGCTTAAAAATTCTAAGTGCCCTGCTATAAGAGAGGTGTGTAATTCCAAAATAACTTTTTGTTTAAGTTGGGAGTTATTACATAGATATAAGCGATCTTTGTACCAAAGTAAATCATTTGTCCAAATAAATGAATCATATGAACTAGGATCTTATTACAACATTTGAATGAGTGTCCATACGTCTTCATTGTTATTGCATTCCTCCCTTGTTTCAATTATCCAATCAATTTAGATAATAGAAATGCCATAGAGCAATGCTTCCACATCCTCAACCCTTCATGAGAGTGCATTTGCAATAACATTTTTCTTCCCTTTTTTGTGTATTATTTTAAATTCATAATCCAACATCTTTGAGACCCATTTTTTCTACTCTTTTCAAGATAATATTTGTCCCAAGAAGTATTTAGTACTATGATGATTCGTTTTTACCTTGAGGTGTCTTCCCATCAGGAAAGCGTACCATTTCTTCAAGGCATGTAGGATTGTCAACATTTCATTCTCATGAATAGTATTTTGTAAATAAATTCTCTTGATTGCACAACTTTCAAAAGAAATGTGTCTTCCTTCTTGCGTTAAAATAACACTAATCCCATTTCCTAAGGCATCACATTCCACAATAAAGATTTTTATGAAGTTTAGCGTAGCTAATACCAGAGCTCAACCCACTATATATTTAAGATGTTCAAAGGCCTTAATTACTTCCAGAGAACAAAAAATTGCATCTTTCTTCAATAATGTTAAATTTGTTGTTATCTTCCCATAATTCCTAACAAACTTGAGATAATACCATGCCAACTCAAGAAATCCTCGAAGATGCCTTAATTTTGTGGGGAATTTCCATTCCTTGATGGATTTAATTTTGTTGGGGTCTACCTCAAAGACCTCATGAGATATAATATGAACCAAATATTCCACTTCCTGTGCCCCAAAGAAACATTTGAAGATTTTTGCATTAAATTTGTGTCCTCCAATAGGCTTAGCACCATGTCAAGATGGTTAACATGGTCTTTCTAAGAATTTTTATAGATTAGTATATCATCAAAAAATACTAACACAAATTTTCTAAGGGTTTTAAAGTGGAATACATTAAACCTTGAAATGTGGAAAGTGCATTAGTATGGCCAAAAGGCATGACCAAAAATTCATTATAGCCTTCATTATTTCTAAATGTTATTTTCAAAATGTCTTCTATATTCATTGGAAGAAACTTGGTGAAATAAATGCTCCATGTAGTTCATCCAACAACTGATTAATGACATGAATGGTATATTTATCTTTAATAGTGATCTTATTGAGCTCTTTATAATCTAGACACATATGCCATGATTCATCCTTCCTATGTGCCAATACTACTGAAGAAGAAAATTAACTTTGGCTAGGTTGAATTATAGTTTCCTATAGCATTTCTACAACAATACATTCAATTTCACTCATTTGGGCATTTGTAAGGTCAAATATTTAGAGGAATGCTTCTTGGAATCATGTGACTAACTATTATCATGATCACAAATAGGTGGGAGACATTTGACCATCCTTGGAGGGGGAAATGTCTTTTGAAGCTAGTGGAACAAGAGTGATACAGGAAATTAATCCTATCAAAGGATCCCCATACATAGAGCCAATGAATGACATTATGGATAATGCAGTGATAGATTAGTTGTACAACTTAACAGCTAGAATGTGGGATGACTATGTCAATCCCATAGCAAATGGAGCGATGAGCTACCCAGGGTCATAGCGCATTTGCTCCTATGATTCAAAAATCCAAGAATCATTTTCAGATTGGCAAGAGTGCAACTAGAAGATTTCATCTCATCATTGCACCATGTTTAGGTCATTCCATTAGATTGGCATAGAGTTGAGGGACCCTCCAATTTTTTATGGTACCAAGGATGTGGAGGAGTTCATGGATGACACGAGATTAATGATCCCTCACCATATGAATAGTGAGTGACCCCTATGTAATAAATATAGGGCCCTGAAGAAAAGTGAGTTTCGACACTAGATGCAACCTTGAGGTCCACTTCTTATAGATGGTGGGCCATGCATAGGGACAGCCTAATAAGTTGGGAAGAAGTCCAACCCGCATTGTGGCATCACTTCAACGCACCGATAGAGTTTTCTTTTATTTTTATTCTGGGAGTGGAAAAAGACCCAATCACCTTGACATCATAAGAGCAAATAGTCTAGTAAGAGCGAATCCTCTATATTACACTAATAGCCTAGTCCACTAGTCATTCCATAGACCATAAGGAATAGAGACTTATTAGTGCTCATTGGATAAGCTTATACATTCTAGCTTATTTCTGCCTCAAGCAATTTCATATATCTCAGTATTACGACCTGCGAGTTAGATTAACCTAGAGAAGATTTTCTCCATTTCAAGTTATTGAAATACTACCTAGTTAAGGTAATACTAGTTCAATCATTAGATAGGGTCATAATAATATATGAATAGGAAATAACTAAAAAGTTGGTAGCCTGTTTGATAATTCCTTAGTTGATCAACTAAGCACTTCACCAGTATAATACACACCTATCCATGCCTATCATTTTATTAATCTAATTAGACATAGACATACAACGGAATTCATTACAGGTACTCAAATTGTATTGCCATCTGCGGATTGATAAGACTTTATAGACACCATGACTAAAATGGCTTAGCTTGGATACGTAATATTTTCATAATGACAGGCCATTTGCTTACCTATGACTAGTCTCTTACTTTCTACTATTTCTAATATTTATAGTGTACTTAGCCTTAGACTAGCATATTATCCGCATTAGTAGTGATAGCTTCGTGTATTCTCTTGATTACAAATTACCAACCTATTGAACCATGCCATGACAAAGTTTTATGTTGATGTCACTACTATGGTATATTAGTTTTTACTTCAAATTGATTCTAATGATTGACAGTGGAAAACATAATATATGTCTAACCTGATGCAGTAAACCCCTGTAACCAGTCCATATACATTAGAGTAGAGACTCTAATAGGCAACTTGATTGAAGTTAACCTTGAAGTAACTAGCTATATAGATCACATGGGTCATAGAAAGAAATTTGACATTATGAATTTATGGAATATCGTACTCGATGCGATTACGGTAAGCTCATGAATATATGCTAATTGAGTAATTGGTCGTTTTCATCACCAGGATAGATACAATGAATTTGAGTAACATAAATTAGAGTGCCAATGTTATACTGCTTTCATCACCCGGATAGATATAATGAATTTGAGTAACATAAATCAGAGTGCCAATGTTAAATCGACTACAAGGGGTTAAGTTTCATGTGTTGTCATTAGGAAAATACCGGCTATAAGACACATATCAGTGACTTGATTAATACGAGCTTATCCCGATATAGATTCAACAGAGTTTGAATCTATTGGTAATTCAATCTGTACTGTTATGGTAGCATGCGGTCATATAGTAAGTCTCATGCTTAGAGAAATAGCATGTAACGACGTCTTGAAGTCCAAGTAACCTGTACATCATGAGGTAATAGTGAAAAGCTCAGTACCATAATAACGTGGTTAAGATTACGATTATTAGGTACTAAAGCTCGATTAAGCACCAGGAAAATGAGATTGAAAGAGCAGCACTATGAATTTCTCCTGTAATTTCTTGCTTTATCATGGTGTAATCGAGTTCACTGGTTTACATATATCAGGCTTAACCACTTAAGGTACATTATCCTAGTGAGTAATTAATGACAATGTTTGCTTATATATGATGTAATAGTTAACCAGTACTGATTGACCGTCACTACATAAATGGTGGTAAGTAAACAGAGTACGTAAGAGTCACCTGTATTTATGCATACTTGCCTGAAGTGCTCAATTCATAACTCGCTGTAATTCTATTGGTACTTAGGTTAGTCTTAATTACACATAGACGACACGTGATGTTAATTACCCAGCAAGCTTACTCAAGCAACATAGCAATAAACCTGATAAAGATAAGGTGAATAGAGTGATTACTGCTACCGTGTAAAAAGGAGCACGTGTTACGTGAATTGGTAGGCTTAGAGTACTTCACTAGTGAAATGCTCATGATGACTATAGTGTGGCAAGAGCAAATATAAGGCGTTTTCTCCGTAGTTTACTGCCTGAGATGCCATTGATCTAGGTGAAAACAATCTAGGATGAGCTGAGTATATTGTAACATATCCTGAATAAGTATTGCCTGCTTGTCGACCTAGAAATGAACTAAGTCTCATAAGCATTCATCACTCAGCTTACTTGAACTAGATGCTTATATCTCACACCATCTGTAATCACGGGGTAGAAATAGTTTGATTAATGCTTACTCACTTAGTTGTAATGCAATTAAGGCTACAGATTGAGTACTCTTGGTGCACTGTTATTAAGGTGTTTGACATAAAATATTGATTAGCTTAGAACAATTTCATTCTGCCTATGAACTTCTTGTCAAAGTACTCGTGCATTTCATTACACCAGGATGATTCTTGTGAAAGTATTAGTGAAGAAAAGAAGGCTAGAAAGCAGAGGTCGTGTCATTAATGAGTGGCCAAATTGATTGATGTAATCTGAGTCAATATGTACTGTATGTTGGATTATATTAACCGTGCACATATTATACCGAGCTAACTAGTCAGCCTATTAGTGCTTGTATCCATTAGAAAAACACGCCAGCTCTGAATTACATGTTCTGTTACCATATATGGATAACCTGTCGATGAATACGCCTAGGTATATTACTTTCATAACTTGAAAGGGCAGCAATCTAGTTAATCCATTACAAGTGTATATATGGCCTGAACTCTCACTACTGGCATCTTTTCTTATACTCTGGCGATACTAGCTTATCACGGGTGGAGTGGGAACACATTTATACTTAATAACCACACTGAATTCAACCTCAGGCACCGCGTGTTTCTAATCTTATACTGCAGGATTCATATTGTATACCACTTTTCACTTGAACTAAGATATTCAGAGCTTATTCCATAGAAAGTCATAAGCCCATATACGTCATCATAATGAACTCGAGGCGTATCAGAGTACATGGCATAGTACTCCAGCTACCAATTAAGCTATGTAACTTGTTTCTTGTTTTAGTGTTCCATAAACTGAACCTGGGGCTATATTCATTCATGAACTAGATTATCCTAGAACAATTACAGAGAGATTTCATTGCCCGGGATCATGCCCGGATACAATGGACTTACTCGCATTTTAGCACCTAGAAAAAACCTCCCTAACCGCTTCACCCTACTTGCTTACCAATCATCCCTATAAACCGTGGAGTAGTTAGATTAAGCTCAACCCTCAGGAAAATAGGGTAGTTGCACAAAGGAGAGATGGAAGGTGGGAGCAAACAGATCGACAGAATGGAATGCATTACTTAAGATTCACTTACCGCCAGACACTTACCGACAAAACCTTACTACTTACCACCTGAATGGAACACTCTTACCTAGTTATTGAATTGAATTCTTGAACTTAGCTTTAGAACCTCTTTACACCCTACCTAGATATTTGAATGGCCATGGAAACACGCAGAAGAGAGGGCTTTTTCACACGCTTTTAGGAAAAGTGAACACCCTACCTAGATCACACTGATATGGAAATGGAAGCGAAGGGGCATGGGACTTTGCTTTACACACACTTTCCAACCTACCTGGACAATTTCATTAGAATGGGCGCTAAAGAGAGAGAGGGCTTTCTCGCTATCAGAAGAAGACGGAGAAGGGAATCACACAACCCTCACATCTTAACACATGAAACACTTAGGAGATATAGACCCTGGAACACCAATTACCTGGATATTATCCTCACACACTTTGATAGAGGTTTGGGAGTTTTTCCACTTATGACTAACTAGGGAGCACCGAGCCAAGCCCACAGACACATTACTTACTTAATTATACCACAGAGACTGAACCACCCGCTCAACCCAACACGAAGGAACCTCTGTCGAACTACCTCGTACCTACCTCACATGCCTCAGCTTTCCCATCGTTACTAGAGGGGGCTTATTCCATCAAGACATCCAGACAGACCGAAATGGATTGCTCCATCTAATCTTGAGACTCTTGCGAGCTTGTTGGTTACTTGTGTATTGTTGGGCGGGGAAGGAAGGACATGGAAGGCTTTGTTGACTTTGTATCGCCGGCTCGGGGGGTGTTTAAGCGCTTTTGACGATTGCCTATTGAGAGAATATGATTACTTCACTTTATAGGGCATCTTGAGGTCCACACATACACATTACATACGATATTATCAGACATAGCCCGCCGAACTTGCTTACATAGTGAACCGGGTTGCTTACACATCTTTCCTACCTGGAGATTAAGATGCCAATGGAATCACCTGGAATTGAACTTACTGCATTACCAACACCTAGCTTATTGAACGACTCCACTTTGCTTTTACACTTATGGTAACTCCATCCCTCGCATTTCCTAGGGTGAAGGCATAAAGAAATGTCAAGAGTAAGGTGATCCGTTGGTCCTGAGAAGAATAGGTAATAGGCAATACCCATAAAGTAAAACGTGGTACCTCTAATTCTTCATAAAGAAAGGTAGTGAAAAGAAAAAAGATCCCGGTGTAGTACCCCCACCCCGATTCAAGGCTGAATAAAGAGATTCTAAGTAAGGTTGGGTGTGCCTATAGGTGGGTGGGTAAAGAAAGGCGGTTAGCAGGTTATAAAAGGTAAAGCTCTTCTCTAAGGTCTCTTCTATTCGACTCAGTCCTTTAGAATTCCTAACTATGATTTGGCCGGGCAACGCTTGGTCAAATCATTCTATTGGTACCTGGGAGCCGAGGAGATGTATTAAGTAAGTGTGTTGTAAGCTGTTGAATGCTTGCTTTGCTGTATGAAGCCCATAAGTACACCGCATTGAAAAGCTAATGCCAATTCATCTCATCTGTCTGTGCTGTGAATTTCTAAAACTTACTGAAATGTGATTTTATTTTGATGACACCATGTATGGAAGGGTTTGTAGGCATTCTATCCACGGGGGTCTAGAACTCACATTTGTCTTTAGGCAAGTCAATTTGTGAGAGTATATCAGGCTTCACGCCTCCATCCAATCCGGTGCTTCAAAGATAAGGGATCATTCCCGACTCCCTAAGTGCAATCATTCATCAAGTAAAGATCTTGCTCTAAGCGCCTCATTAATCCAAGCAGTATAAGGAGTTAGGAAACATAAAAGCTAAGAGGTCTAAGGGTAAAGGTTATTGTATCATGCCATCCAATCCTGGTTCTCTAGTGGAGATTCCTAAAGGCAAGTGTGATAAACAAAGCATACTCTGGCTGGGAATAATATACTATCAATGTCTGAAACTCGTCCCCATCATCTAATGAGGTTGCTCTGATCAAGTCATCCAGCAGTACGATATCAACTAAACTTATGTACAATATATGTATAAAGGGAAACCTTACTCTCGAAACTTTCTCTCTCAGCTAATTAGACTATCCATCCCATCCATCTAGCCGTCTCTAAAGTTCTGGTTGTTTAGAATCAATCTATCCAGGGCAGTGAAACGATATAAGCTAAAGGTCCACCAAGCCTCTCGGCTAATTAATCTATCCACCCGGTGCTTATTCTAAGATCAAGTCATGGGTTGGGCATGACTTCCTCCCTCGACTAGGAAGAAGGCAGAAGGAAGGGTAAGGTCCGGAGGGCTTGCGCTTCCTATTGCAAGGAAAATGCCCTGATCATCGAAGGCATATGGCGAGTTATGATTCTAGGTCCAAGGTAAGGGATAAACAACTCATCTGGTGCTGATAAGAGACGAGTTCATAGCATACCTGTCTACTTTAGTGTTCTTGACTTATAGGGGTTGGTTGGTATTCCATCTCCTAGGATGAAGGGAGAAAGGTAAGGTTCCATCTAATCCGGTGTAATATAAGGGATCATAGCATTCCCTCCTAACTAAGTTCATTCATGGTAGATATTATAAGTGTCGTACCCTACTTATTTTCCTTTCCGGTATAATCCCCGGTATAATCACGAGTTTGGGCATGCCTCCTTGTCCTAGTATGAAGTAGTAAACAAAGTAAAGAGTAAGGTTATTGTTTCACGCCATCCATACTGTACTTCTCTCCCTGGTGGATGAAATGGGTTGGGCCTCACTCCATGTCCTGGGGTGGTTTGAGAAGGGACAAGGTTGGGTTCGAATTCCTGACTCATTGTATCAGCAGGGTTCCATCGGTGGGAACATTATACCCAGAATATGAGATGTGGTACTCGTAAGAATTAATAAGGCAAGGGGCATAACGTAAGTAAAGTCTATAACCAAGGCTCGTAAGTAAAGGATGAGACCTCGTACCTCCTAAGAGTTATAAAGGCAAGTGTGAGAAAAATATCCTGACTGGTTCTGTCTCGGCATCATATCCTAGGTATTAAGCCCTTCCATCCAACGTTGTTGCTCTCTTCTATGAGGGACCATAATAACGCCATCTAGAAAAGCAGTTCAACGATATTAGGTAAAGGCCCTATCCTCTCGACTGACCATCTGTCCCATCCCATCCAGTCCGGAGGAAGTTTACAGCAGTAGCTCCAAAGCGCTCTTCATTCAGTAAGTGTTCTAGGGCATATATATAATTATATATATATTATATATATATATATATTAAGGTGGACAAGAAGGTAAGGAAAACATCAGTAAGTGATAAGGGAAGGGGGAAAGCTTTTTGAAGTCTTGAAGGGAATGCGGATTGAAAGCGGATTGAACGGCCATCAGCATCATATTTGTCTTTTTTCTATGTGGTGACAACCTCACTCGAACTCCTTCCTCCACTTCCATCGCCACCGGGCCGCCGCTCGCTCCTTGTCCGGCCAGCATGTAATAGACTCAAATCAGTATCCCATTTCGTGTGTTCCAATATCATAGATGTAGAGATGTCGAGAGTATTGTGCACCCTTATCAGAAGGCAATATGGGTGAAACAAGAAATCCAATCATTCCATTAGTAAATCTAGCAATCCCTATCTCAAATAAATGACGTAGAACAGTATAATCATATATAAGCAGCTACGTGTCAGTAGACTTGGAAAATGGCATCTCGAAAAAGTATCCAAGTAGAAAGGCTAAGTCAGAAGGTTCAAGGCCTGGCCTATGCCGAGGCCAGGTAGGCCATATCTCAATCAATATCAAAACAAAGAGACTATGGTTAAGGGATCTGTCGGACTAGTTGTACTTGGTGAGGCTATTGGTGAGAGGCTAAGGGTGAGATTGACTAGAGGTTGGATGCCTAAAGGTAAGGCTAAGGCTTCTATTTACAAGTGAGCGTATTCAGTTGGACTTGGCGAAAGGAAAAGGTAAAAGGCAGAAGGTTACAGGCTAAAGAGTCCCTCAGAGGCAGCATCTATTGTTAATGAGAGGTTCCCAGCTATGACTACTGTGAGAAGGATAGCCTTCCTGCAGATGTAGAGGGAAACCTTGAACTGCATTACCAAGAGGGTGATCTAAAAGGTATAACCTTCCCCTCGCCAGTAGAACCTTGCAGAATTCACCTTGCTTTCCTAACATCAAGCAAGCACTACGTTCCTTGCCTGGTGCAGACAAGCGACTACGTTCCTTACTTCATCTAATCTTACTCCTAGTCATTTCCAGGGGTAAGTGCCATACAGGAATTGGTCGGCCTGAGCTTGCTCCCCCTTGCTCTCCTTTTATTGAGGAAGCGACTATGTTCCTGTTTCCTAATCAAGCATCAATGAATTTCAATTTACTTATTGGGCTCTCAATAGTAAAAAAAGAGCTTAACCGTCCTTGATGCTTATTGGGTGGTGGGCGATCGTCGGGCGTGCTCCGCATCCTCTCCTTGTCAGTCGAGCCTACCTATGCATCCTTTCAGACGATATTCCATGGGGCTCTAGATGCATGCCTCTGGAAAA
>APFE030114393.1:101970-118778 GCA_000404065.3 Pinus taeda | reverse complement strand
CATTGGGTGGATGTCTGTGGAAAGGACCTCCAGGTTGGTCCTGATATAATCTACAGCTGATTGTGGTTGCTGCACTGTTGGTGTAAAATGGATCATGATCATTTTTCCTTCATGTGCATCATATGCAGACATGAGCCTTTGCTGGTTTGTAGGAGCCATCTTCAATAGGTGATTGTAAAGTTGCAGCTTTAATGGTTCATTTCTGCTCTTGATATCCTTAAACTGCTACTTAATGCTTTTCTCACCTCCCCTCGTTTGTCCTTAGGAGCTCACTTCTCCTACTGTTGCCCTGTCTTGCTCCTGTTGGAAGGAGCTGGCTGAGACCTCCATGTTGGGCATTTCTTCTTCAGAGAAGGGATTTAGTCTTTGCCTCTTTTCTGGTGATGCGGTAAGGGGAGTTTCCCTATCTCTTTTTCTATTTACGTCCTCCCTTTGAGGGGTTTGGAGGACGGAGGAGTCAATCCTTGAATCTTGCCTTGGGGGTGCCACTTGTGCTGGCTGCTGCTGGGTGACCATTGGGGCCTCTGCTGTTTGTTCCCCCTGTACCTGTTGGTCCTTTTGCTGCTGTTCCTATTGGGGTGGCTGCACCTGTCCCTTTTGTGCCTGTGGCTCTTCCATGTCCTTCTCCTTGCCTTTGCTCTAAGCTTGGCCTGTGGTTTGTACTGCCTCTTGATGTGCTACAGATGATGAGGCAGATGCTCGTGCTTGAGGCTTTGGCAGAGCAAATACCTGTGGAGGAGATTCCAAGTCAGCCATTTTCAATAGATGCCTTCTAGCTCTTTCATTCAATTCTTCTTGAGTGACTGGTTCCTCCAGTGTGCCCCTTCTCCATTTTGGTTGGTTGGCAAATCTTTCAATGTTGGGCAAGCTCACATGGTCATAGCTAGAGAGCTTGTATTTTAGCCTTCTTAAGGATATGGATTGATTAGGGTCATAGGGCTTCCAAGGGAAACTAGTTTTCAGGCCAAGGCATTCTAGCTTTCTATCAGCTTCTTTCCAGCCTTCCCTTTTGTTCAAGACAAGGTGGCCCAATTGCTTTTTCACCTTTAGTTGTGCCTTCTTGCCCTTGCCTGCAAAGTGTACCATATCAGCGTTGCCAAATTGCCTGAAATATTCAAGGGCAAATAGTCTCATAGGCACATACTTGGGCATTCTGTATGGGCATAACTCACACCCATCTATTCTGATTACAGTGTAGTGTTGGTAAAAGTACCAATCCCCTATGTTGTACACCTTGGATAGCTGCAGAATCCTCTGCATCTCATGAGTCATTCTTGGAGGAGGCGAGCTTAGGAATAAAGACATGGCTGGGTGGATGAAGAGGTCTATGAACTCATAGTAGGTATATGGAGAGTAGTTGCTGCTATGAAACACTAAGGTCCAGTACACCACTGACCTTGGATTGCCTTTTGCATCTGTTCTCTTAATCTCAAAGGAGAACTTCTCATGTTGATAGTAAAGAATGAGGTGGTAGATGTAGGAGGTGTATATGAACACCTTCTCTCTTGACAGGTTCAAGAACTGCTCATGCATCTTATCTGAAATGTATGTGGCATAGTCATAATAGATTGGACTCTTGCCAGGGGAAACATAGTCATCATTACTAGTACAGTTTCATCAATAAATTCAAGTGACTTGTACCCCAAAATGGCACTGATCATGTATGCAAGATCGATACCCAGTTGATTGAGGTAGCCATCAAAAATAGGAGGGTGCAGCACAGTGTCAGAGTTGGTAATGAACAATTGGTTGAGCTTTAGGATTTGAGCATCTGTTAGCATCTTAGCTCCCTGGTTGATCAAATCCATTAGAGACAAGGGGACCAATTTCTTCTGGGTTTTGAACTGCAGCATCTCTCTAATGGCCTCAGGGGTCATGTAGAATACCACTGAGCCTGAAGGGTCAAGCACAGCTCTTTGCATGGGGTCACAGCAGACAGCACATAGATGAATCAGGTCAGGGAATTGGTTGACCTGAGGGAGCCTGAAATTTGGGAGGAAGGAATCCCAAATGCCTAGTATGTCTGTCCCATCCTTATGTTTGGCCTTAAGCTCATTCAGCAGGTGGAGGTGGAACTTACTTTTTGATGAGGAGTCCTCTGAGATTTGGTAGTCCAGGTCTGCCAAATCCTGCCACTCCAGTTCTCTCCAAGGGGCATTCAAAGGGGCAACATTGAGGGCAACTGGTGCAACTGGAGTCTCCATGGTTACTTAGATTGTGTTTTGCAAATGGACTGCTGTTTCTTAGACTGGGCAATAGTAAAGAGCACTGACTGAGTAAAGAGGTGAATTTGAAAAATGAAGGGTAACAGGGCAAGTTTACAGCAATTGAAATACTATTTCAGTTACTTGAGAAGGCAAATATTAGTCTTTAACAGACCTTTCTCAACAATTCAGTGCAAGTTCTGGGTTTTAGTTCATGACTGCGCGAATGAAGAATGTAGGTTTTTCACTGAAATTTTAGTCCAAATAGGCTCGGCTGATGAATTTCGACAGTTAACTTTTCAAGAGGGAGCTGGGTGCAGGTAATTTTCTGGTGAATTATGCGTTTTCTGTGCTCTAAGTGAGTTTTTGTTATTACAGAGAAAAACCAGGTTTGGAGAAGACTCGAATGGAGAAATACCTGGTAAATCGATGGGCCGAGTCACCAATGCAGGTGGGTAGGTGCGCGGAGGTCTCCTGGTCGATTCTGAGCAAGTTGGTGAAAAATGGTCGTAAAACGCATGCAGAGAGCGAAACAATAGTTTTTTCCAAAAGTGCGAAAAGAACGCAAATTTTGGAAAAATATGGCTTTTTTGGGTCATTCGCGCTTTTTTTGGCTGACGTAAGCATGACGTCACCCGGTGGGTCCGAGTTGGATGACGTCATCAGGTGACGTGGTGACCTATGACCAGTTCACGGGGGTAGTGAGGTGGCAGACAGGTGGAGTAATGGTGGACGGGGCGCGTGGTCGTGGCGCTGACGCAGGCAGCGAGGGAGCGCTGACGCTGGCAGACAGGTGGCGAAATATCGGACCGGCTCTTATACCGAAGGGAATCTGTCAGAGGGGCCTCCGATAGAACTTGGAGGTGATGCATGGACCCGGACTGACGTCAGCGACTGATAGATATCGGACGATATCGTCCGGACGTCGGGGCCGGTCCGATATCAGCGTCAGCCGTCGGATAAAAAGGGGTCGATCGGACGGTCATTGGGCCATTAACTTGCACGGGTGATACGGTCATCAGGAGGGGATTAAAATAATGTTTTCCATGGTATTTGCACCCGACGGGACCCTTAGGAATTTTTAATGAATTTCAATGGTTTGTAATGTATTTTTCCAATGGTCGATAAAATCCCGAAACTTTAGAAAAAATGGGTTTTTGATGCAATTTTATTTGCAAAGTCGCATATGCTTCGGAACTTTGGATAAATGGGTTTTTCCGCATATAAAGCTCACAAAGGCCTTAGACTTAGGATAAAACGAGAAAGTGGGTTTTCAAGGTGCCTTTGTCATTTTGAGCAGGTTTAAAGGGTGCCAAAGGGTTTTTCCAAGGTTTTTAGGGCAAAATGAAGGGTTGGCTAGGTAGAATGAGTTCTGATGGAGACAAAAAGGTAAGGCTTGGGTTCTTGAGCTAACCAGGTGTTAATTCAATTCCCTAGTAGTGAATCATATGGCTATAATGCCAAGGGGGGAATTATTTATAGAATGCTTAGGATTTACACACCATGGTGTTATAATAGTAGGGAAAGGGAAACATAGGGAGTTAGATAATAAAAGTTAGAGGTTAATATGGAGGGAGAAGGTGAATGAAGAGTGATATTACTAAGTTTTCTTGAAAACAACTTAGTTTAGAGAGTAGATCAAAATAAAAAGAACTTTGCACAAGAAATGTGGCTTTTAAAGGCCATAAGGACCAACATAAAACCTTGAATCTCTCTTATAAACACACCTTGTGAAGGGAGGTTAGTAATGAGTGATGAATCAGGAAAAAAGGGAAGTTAGACATGCTTCATTATGTTGTTTTCCTTGTATTTGACTGGAAAAGTTTCAGCTTGGAAGGAACACCACTTCTGCAACCCCATCTACCTACCCAACTATTTTGCCTAGCATTTTTTGTTTCTTCTTGGAGGGTGCACTTGGACTTGCAGACCCTTTATGTGCCTTTTCTTTTCCATTGGCTTTTCCTTTGATTTTTCTATCTAGCACTACCCTTATTTCTTCCAAGGCCCCAGATTAAGCAGTTGGGAACCTTAATTTCTCTGCCTAACTACTGATCTGCCAAGATAAAACAGTTTGGACAGATTTCTTTCTCTACTCTACAACAAAAATTGAAACATGGCATGATCCAGATTAGACTTTTGGACCATCCATCAAAAATTAATAGACATGAAGGCATGTACACACCTTGCCTTTCCTTGGAAATATGGGATCTTTGAATCAGCAAAGCAGAGCATATTTGGCATTTGAGTCTGCCAATCATGAAATATGAAACATATTGGTATAGGTATCCAACACTAGGTTACATTCTTTGACCTAGTAGCCCATCATGACTTTATCCTGATAATGCTTCAACAATGTTTTTTCTTTTGTTGGATGGATTCTTCGTCACGACATCTTTGTCGAGTAGAATTAGTTATCTTCACCTTTTATATCTTTAAGGCCTTCATAGGTGTCAAGGTTCCTTTCTTCCTTTATCAAAGTTGTCCTACCTTCTTTCAGGAGATATATTTCAATGAATTTTGTCAAATAGTGATTCTTGGTGATCATGGTGTTATTCACATGCTTGATCTCTTTCTTCATTTTCTTCTTCTCAGATAGATAGGTCAACCATCTAATGCTTCTTTTGAGAGAATTCTTTCATTGCATTTTGGTACATGCCTTTGAGTATGTTCTTGGTGAAAGAGATTCTTTCATGCTTGATCGTGTTATAGAACTATAACCATGACTCAATAATATATAAATGATAACATGACTTAAAATGTGATGCATACGTACCTCATCTTGATTCTCCTTTGATCATCCTTTTGTGTGGCCCTTCTTGCTTCATCTTTGCCTGCATATCATTCTTTTCTTGAAATTTAGTCCATGAACCTTCTTTTGAAGATTCCATAATAGGATATTAAATATCCTTGCTTTGCAAATGTTTCCTTTCTTTTGATGATGGAGTTATTTTAATATTCTTAATCACAATCAATTTTCCTTTCATTGTGGATGAGGTCCTATACTAGGTATGATCCTTCTACATGAATATCTTGAGCTATATCTTCCATGCTCCCATATTATAAAATATCTTTCTACTTATGCATTTTTGTTCTTATCATAAAATTTTCATCTTCATTAGTATCTAGAATTCTATGTACATCATGCTTCTAGATTCTAGAGGATGTTTCTATCCATGCAATATTTATCTTATTCCTACATGCTCCTATATTACTCAAAAAAATTGAAAGAAGTCTAGAAGTAAAAAGTTTGACCTAGTCATAGTAGATATTTTGATGATCTTCCTTATTTTGCTTCTTTCCTTCTTATTTCACCTCTTGAGTCAAGTGAGCTTCTTCTTCCCTCCTCCTTTTTTTGTTGTTGTCATTTTTAAGCTTAGGACAATTTCTTTTGTAATGTCCATATTATTGGCATCCAAAGCATTGGATATTGGACATGTATTTTTTGTCTATTCTTTGTGGACCAAACTTGCCAAATTTACCCTTTCTTTTGGCCATGGTATCAAATGCTTTCTCCTTTGATCCCACAGTTATTTTTGCCTTAAGTTTGTTTTCCTCTCTCGTGCATAGAGACCACATTTCACTAAGAGTGGTTGTTTCCTTCTTGGCATATATGCTTGATGTGAATTTTCCCCACTCCTTAGGTAGAGCATTGAGTACTATATTTTTCATCTCTCTCTCATACATGACTTTCCCAAGCTCTTGAATTTGATCTCTAATTTAAGAGATTTTCATGAAGTGGGCAGCTATTCCTTCCTTTCTTATCTTCATCTTGTGTAATTAATTCCTTAGATATATTACTTCTCCATTTGTGGATACGAAGAATAGCTCTACTAGCTTATCATAAGTTTATTTTGATGTCTCAAACTTGGAGACATAAAGAATGGGAGAATCTATTATCACCTAGATTGAACCTCAGGCTGAAGGAAGGCAATGCCAGGGTAACCACAAACCACGCTTAGCCAAGTAGCTAGCCCTACTAGGCTCAGAGGGCTCTCTTCGTAAGGATCCCAGCTAAGATGATTGGATCAAGGAATGATATTAGGCTAGGTATAGTAGCACAGGGTTTAATTCTGATTTTGAAGGGTTTTGCTAGATCAAGTGGAGGCAAACAGTTAGGGCAAGGAAATTAGGTCAAAATTGTAAGGTGTTCGATGGGGAAAGGTAGGCACAAGGTTCAACACTTTAGGGTTTTAATGGGTGAAGTGATTCAAGATAGGTGAGAAGCTAGAAAGAGTATGTGAGCAACATGGATCCTTCCTTAACTGAAGAAAACATAAACTATGAATATTTTCCCAAAACATAGCATAAATATTATGGGTTCTGCCTATCAACTTGAAAATATCCACTTAAAAGCAATGAAATGATTGGTGAAGTACAAAAAACATTTGAACATATGGATCACAATAGATAAAATTAAAATAAACATCATACCACATGGATCCCAAAGAAATAGCTGCAACTTTTCATTGATCTCGTGCTGAAAACTAATACAAAATAATGTCTACTCAAAGCATAAGCATCCAACTGAGTCCAATTTGTAACATGACTGAGAAAATACATAATATAGGCCAAAAACCAACTCATCCTAGGCATCAATGGTTGAATCCATGAGTGGAGGAGAATTTTCAAGAAAGGCTGAACTGATAGCTGAAGTGTAGGGTGGTCAAAGTGACTCATCCCTCGGTAGCAAAATGATTCATTTACATGCCACATAGGCCATCTAACTGATGTATCTACCCTAGGTAAAAGTGAAAACATGATAATTAAATCATCTAGATCAATTACATAGGTAAAACTCGAATTTCCCATAGATAAAAGTCAACCTGGAATGAAATAGTGAAAATTGTGGAAATTTGTCAAACGCGCAGCGACCCTAGTCAAACGCGCAACGTCCTCTTCAAGATGACTTTTGGCCACCTTCTCGATGTCCAAATCTAGCGCAGGATATCTCATTTGAAAAATTATCCTATCTAGTCTCTAAAACTACCCTTGGTTTTCAAAATGGGCTTTACTTAGCCCTCAAAAATTGCAATCTCCCAAGACTTCTCAACTACTCAAACGCGCAGCAACCAAGCTAGAAAAGAGGCAGAAAGGTGATTTTGGTAGTTTTTTACCCTTTTGGCTGACCATTTTTTCTCAAAATTCTTAGAAAACGTACATGGTGCATGTCCTCATCATTTGGAATCCAAACATTCTGACCATTTTCTCATTGGATGCTGCAAACAAAAGCGCATCATCCAAGGTTTTGCGCATTTAACCATTTCACTGTCAAGAGTGCCCTCACAGTGTCAAATTCACAACGACCTCTTCACCACTGCTTTTGGAGGCCTTCCCCGTGTCCAAATATTCTCCAAGATATTTTGTTGGAGATATCTTCGATTCTACTTTCCAGATATACACTGCCAAAATGCCAATCTCCCAAGACTGGTAAACGGGCAACAACCTGACTGCAAAAATGAAGTGTTCTTTGTAGGAAACTTTTGCAAGTCTTAATCAACTCAAAATTGAGTTCATGATAGCTCATTGGAAATATATTTTTGTATATTTATCATTTTATGCATCAAGGAAGTCAATTGGACACTCTAGATAGAAGCAAAAATGGTTTTTCCAAAGTCACTCCAAAAATGCAGCAACTCTCTTGTAGCAATGGTATTTTTGACATTTCTATAAAACCATGACACCTGTGTAAAAATTTAAGGAGTTTTTTCATACTTAGCCTATTATAGACAAAACCCTCTCTCACTTTTGCCAAATTCATCCTTGTTTGGCCTAAAACATAGTTTAAAGAAAAACCGGCTCCATGTGTGGCAAATGATTCGTCCCTTGGAATGACTTCTTGAAAAATGATGGAGACATGATGTCTATGAGTTTGAATGGCCTCATACTTGTTGAAATGACCTCCCTAATGCCTCCTCTACTCAGATGTCTCTGATTCCATAGCTAACCCTACCTTAGCGGGAGAGGAAATTAGGGTTTAATGTAGGCAAAACAAGGGATTTGGGAAATTTATAGGAATGAAGAGAAATAAAAGGGATAGGGGGCTTCTAAATTCTTAGGAAAATTTCGGGAGGTATGGAGGGATGTTAGGAAGTAGGGGAAACTAGAATTTAAAGGATTAAGTGAGGGGAAGGGGTCCAATAGGGAAAAACACGGGCCTAGTCTAGAAAAGTGTCAAAAGCATAGCAATATGCTAGGGTTTGTAGAAGAATGATGATTTTGAGGGACAGGAGTGATGGGAAGTGTTTAGGAAGGTATGTTAAGGATAGGGGAAGGTGTAAAAGCATTAGGATACAAATTTTGTTGATTATTTAACCATGAAGGTCATGAAACCAAGAAAAATGCCCTCAAAACCCCAGGAGAGGGAAATGAGAGATATGGGCATGGAAAAAGGTCAAGGGAGGTAGATGGAGTGTAGGTGAGTGAGATATCGATGGATACAAGTGAAAATGAGCCTTCCCTTGGAATTTGATTAAATTTTCAAAATTAGTCTTGGGACTCACTTTTTCTTTCTCAAACATGACTTGTCTTTTACAATTTTCCTTCGGACTTGATCTTCTAATTTGATCTTCTTGGTGGATTTGGAAACATAATGACTTTGAAACTCTTCCATTTGGATGATGGAACTTTGAACTTGCAACATTTGGAACCATGAGAATTATTACATATTGAAAGCATAAAATTACAAACTATTTTGTTGATGAAATCTTGTTTATTCTTACTCCCTCACTTGCTGGCCTTTTATGCAGAAGATGGTGTTTTAGTGGGCCTTGGAAACCCTAAGACCTAATGGAGACGTTGAATGGTTGTAACCATGATGAAAATGATCGTCATGATTGGTACAAATGGAATGATAAAAATAACTTTATGAATGATGTACAATCAACAAGATATGAAACTATGCCAACAAGTAATCACATTTAGGGAAGAGTGATGTTTTTGAACTAGGACTAGCATTAGTAACTAATTTTTTACATGACCTAGTGGAATGATAAAAAAATTCTAAGTGGGACCCTTAAAATGATATGAAAAGAGGATTTTTGATCACTAATGGAAGTATACAAACACTGAATCTAAGAGAAACTTTGATTGATTCTATCAAAATCCTTTGAGCTCTTATCTCATTCTTATTGTACTTGGATACGGCTTGAGTATGTTCCTTTTCACGGATAGTGATATTCCCTTTGACAATATCTAGGATTTTATTCTTCTTGAATAGTAGACTAGTCCTCTTCTTCCATGCAAGAATTTTATTGGTACCTACCAATTGATTGGTTTCCTTGCAAAAAGACATTGATTTATATTCAGAAGGGGACATGTACTTACTTGATAGATTTTGAGTTATAATGGTTTTTCTTCCTCCTTTAAGGTTTGATGGCTTATCTTCCCTGGATCTTGATGGTCATCAAGTTTCCTTCTCCAAGTGGACTTGCTCAATGATGAGATTTGCTTAAAGACTTGTAGCTTGATGTAGGTTCTGCTTTAATCTGCTCTTCTTTATAGATGCCTTTGTAAGGCTCTTCTTCTAGCTATGTAGACCTCCTTGATGAATGATGAATTGTAGACCATTCTTGACCTTGAAGTGATCAAGAATTCTAGGCTTGATGCTTCAACCTTGTAGATGCTTCTCGTAGATGAGTGTTCTTCAGTTTCCCTTTCCTTGATGTGTCATCTTTTCTCCAATACCATGTTGAAGAATCTAGGGAAAAGTAGTGTAGTGTGATTCTTTGTTACATGATAACAATTTGTGGAGTATTTTTACTTTTCTGGTTATCTTATTCTTATTCTTCTTATTAGTGGATATGTGTGTACTTCATCAAACTGCTACCAAAACATAAAAATGAGAACACGAGATGTTGGCTCTCGGCCAGGGCCAAAACCTCTTTTCTCTTGAGAGGAAAACCCTTTAGTGAATTTCTCTTATTGAATATTCTATTGAGCAATGCCAAACCATATACCCCAGACTATGAGATCCTCTAAGCAAAATTCAAGTCTTTGCTCCTTTCTGCACCATATACCTAGGCACTTCTTCTGACACTTCTTCCGACACTTTGTTCTCTGTCATTTTGTCCTCCTTCTTCTAGCACTTTGTTCTCTTATGGATTTTGTCTAGAAATATGCCTTCTTGAGTGAGTCTTCTAGGTGAGGTGTTGACCTAGGTCGATATTGGTGACCACCTGCCAAGTCCACTTGGACCCCCACCGTTGTTTCTTTCAGCTTTTCAGTTTCCTTAATTGCAACACAGTTTACTAATTTTAGTAGTTTTTCAGGTCATGAACTTCCAGAATTGTTTTGATGCCCTAAACGATGCTTTTTGGGAAAGCTGGGAGTGACATGGGTCCATGGACTGATATTTCTCTTCCTAAATTTGTAGTTAGCGGATAGATATTTCTAACGAGATATTGTGCACGTCAAACAGGGATCATATGCCAAAGTTACGACCCTGGGAAGTTGATGTACCTATTTACCCAAATGAGGCCCATAGATTGGCATTTCATCTTCTAGGGTTAGGTTTTTGGATTTTTATGGTTTTCCATTATTTCTCAACAATAAATAGGCCTTCGAGCCTCATTGTGACACAGTTCAGAGGCATGTAGCTGCCACATCTCTTCTCAAAGATAAGCTACCATAGCCCTAGCTAGTTTATTTCCATTTCTATCTGTAAGCATATTTCAGTATTTTACATTAATGAAATGAATTATTATTTCCAATGCATCTTTTTGTATATGATTATCTTTGTATTTTGTTGCGTTCCTGTTTAAATCCGGATCAGTGATATCAGAGCGGTCTGTTTTTTTCTCTATTTTTCTTTGCATGACCCCAACGAGGTCGGGATATAAGGAGTTAGGGCTTGAACTGGTCGAACCTTTGCAAGACCAGCCTCGCAAATCTTGACGGCCTCACATGGCGGATGAAAATAAAGACAAGGGAGCAGGATATCCTATCAAAATCTTGCTCAAAGAAGCCCTCAAGCGACAAAGGAACGCGATGATGGAAAACGTTTCCTAGATCCTTCAGTGGCTACCCAAGGGCAATGCATCGGCTTCTAACAGCTACTATTGAAATGCCACACCATTTAAGGTACAAGTTAATTTTGAAATCCCCATATTCAAAGGTCAGATGGACACAGATGTCATTGATAAATGGTTAAATCTGCTAAAGGGTTATTTTTTTGTTCATGAATTTTCCAGTCGGTAAAAGATTATGTTTGCTCTTCTCAAAGCAGGCCCCCATGTCAAGAACTAGTGGCAAACCTACTGTGAGCATAAGGATGAAAGTATAGGCTCACTATTTTTGGCCACAACCACTTGAAATTCATTCTGAGATGCCATGAAGGAGCAGTACTACCCTGTTGGAAGCTATGAGGATCAATACATAAAGTGGATCATGCTGTGGCAAGGAAGAGACCAAGACGTGTTGGAGTTCACCAATATTTTCCATACCCTTCACACAAATTTGGGTATCAAGGACTCAGAGTAGAATTTGGTACTCAAATACCACAACTACCTACACAAGTACATACATGAAGAAATAGAATTCTTGAACATCTCCTCGCTCGGCACTCCATACCGATATGTTGTCAGGGTTGAGAAAAAGTTTAAACGAAAGAAGCGAGACTTTGGATCTGCGAATCTGAAGCAAGGTAAAGGTGCCTCCAAACTGTAGAACAAAGTATAAAGCCAAGGCGAGGCAGCCCAAGACAACCTACCAAAGCAGCAAGCAAATAATAGGGCCACGAAGCCAAAAAAGGACATGGGAAAGTGGTGTGAGTTCCATAAGAGCTCCACTCACAACACAAGTGAGTATTGGGCCAAGCAGTCATTAGTGGCTGAGCTAAAGGTTTTAGAATCGAATGCAAGTTCTGACTCTGGTACAGAACTCGACAAGGGGAATGATAAAGAGAAGCAGATTATCAATGTGAAGCCCAACACCACCATTGCCGCCATGAAGATCCAAAAGGAGGAATCCAAAGATCCACAGGAGGAGGAGTGTCTCTTCCACTCCCAGATGTCGGTAAAGGGCTCCCCACTATAGTTCATTGTCGATAGCAGGAGCCAAAAGAACCTCATTTTGGTAGTGGTTGTGAAGCAGTTGGGCTTATTGACCACAGTACATCCACAACCATACACCATTGGGTGGCTTCACCAAGGATGGGATCTTCGTGTGAGCCAATAGTGTCGCCTTCCATACAACATCAAGCCCTTCATGGATGAAGTATTGTGTGACACTACTCCCCTTGAAGTTTGTTATGTATTACAAGGACAACCATACTTGTGGAAGTGGCATGTTGTGTATGAATCAAGGCCCCATGTTGTTATTGTTACTTTGGGAACTAAGTTGTACAGGATACTGGAGGTAGCATCGCCCACTGCCATCTCTTTGATTACTGCAAAACAATGTAGTAAGCTCGTTTCGAAAACTGGCAAATTTGTTTTCCTGATGATACACCCTTAAGGAAAGAAGAAGACGGTGGCCACAACCTCCAGACAGGACCCCTCTACATGATAGCTACAGATGGACAAGGTCGTGGAGGAGCACAAGGACATCTTCACCTCCCTCGCAGGGCTTCCTCTGCACTGTCAGGTCAAGCACTCCATTGATATGACCCCAGGTGTGCCGCTACCGAATGGACCAATCTATTGGTGCTCTGTTCTAGAGAATGTTGAAACCAAGAGGCAGATTTAGGAGCTGCTGGAGAAAGGTCACATCTATCCAAGTTCATAGCCCTATGGGAGCTTGATCGTGTTGGTACAAAAGAAGGATGGGACTTGGAGACTCTGTATTGACTATCGGGCGCTGAACAAGATCACTGTCTATAATAGGTACCCGATCCCTTTCGTATTGACGAATGCTCCTGCAACTTTCGTGAAGCTAATGGATGACATCTTGTAGCCATTCACCAACTCATTTGTAGTGGTATACTTGGATGACATCCTGATCTTCAGCCAGAGTTGGGAAGAACACCTCCACCACATCCAATAGGTTCTTCAAACACTACGGCAACACAAGTTATGTGTGAATTTGGAGAAATGCACTTTTGGCATGACCCAAGTTCAATATCTGGGATACGTTATTGATGAATATGGGGTGCATGTGGATCCATCCAAGATCTAAGTCATTCAAGATTGGCCATCTCCAACCACTCTGATAGAGCTCATAGCTTTCTAGGTCTTGCCAACTTCTACCGCAAGTTTGTGTTGGGATTTTCTCATATCACTTGGCCCTTGAATCAAGTCACCAAGGGAGGAGCGAAAGCAAAATTCTTTTGGTCCGAATCTCAACAAAGGGAATTCACAGAGTTGAAAGATCACCTTTGCACGATACCCATGCTCACATTACCAGACTTACAACAACCATTTGAGGTCGAGCCAGATGCCTCTAATTATGCTATTGGGGCACTCATTACTCAACACGGGCATCCAGTGGTATGTCACAGCGACCCATGTTTAGACACAGTCCAGAAGTATCCCACTTATGATAAAGAGATGTATTCCATTGTGGAGGCCTACCAACAATGGAAGCATTGCATTTTGGGGAAGGAAACACTCATCCACATAGACCACTGACCCCTGTAGTTCATACACACCCAAGGGAAATTGCAAAATGATCGCCAACAGAAGTGAACCACATACCTGCAACAGTTCCATTTGAATATCAATTATAAGAAGGGTAGCACCAATAATGTTACACATTGCCTCAGTCAACCACTGATCATGGCATTAACCATTGTGCTCAAGTCATGTGGTCACGAGATTTCTGATGGATGCTTCTCTACAAAAGCAACCCAGAATTCAACCACACATACGAGACACTCTTGGAGGGTTAGCATCTTCTAGATTTTCACCTCTAGGATGCCCTGTTATGCCACATGGGTCATCTTTGTGTCCCTTCAAGCGAGCATGCCAAGATGATTTGGGAAGCACACTACAGTTGAGCTGTTGAATATTTTGAGGTCGAGAAAATCGTGGCAGTACTGCAGAAGTATTTTTGTTGGTCAAATCTTCGACACGATGTTAAGAAGTACATCAGATCATACATTGCCTCCCCCATTGCCGAACCGACCATCAAAAAGCAAGGCGTCTATACCCCGTTGCCTACCCAAAAACTAAAAATGTCATTCCTTTAGAAAAAGAACAAAAATGCAAGTGTCGTTCCATTTCGAAAAGGAACAGCAAAACGTGAAAGTGCAGAAGTGTTGTTCCATTTCGAAAAGGAACAGCAGCTGTTCCATTTCGAAAATGAACAGCAAAATGTGAAAGTGCAAAAATGTTGTTCCATTTCAAAAAGGAACAACAGCTGTTCCATTTCGAAAAGGAACAGCAAAATGTGAAAGTGCAAAAGTGTTGTTCCATTTCGAAAAGGAACAGCAAAACGTGAAAGTGCAAAAGTGTTGTTCCATTTCGAAAAAGGAACAGCAGCTATTCCATCTTGAAAAGGAACAAAAAAATGTGAAAGTGCAAAAGCGTTGTTCCATTTCGAAAAGGAACAGCAAAACGTGAAAGTGCAAAAGTGTTGTTCCATTTCGAAAAGGAACAACAGTTGTTCCATTTCGAAAAGAAACAGCAAAATGTGAAAGTGAAAAAGTGTTGTTCCATTTCGAAAAGGAACAACAAAACGTGAAAGTGCAAAAGTGTTGTTCCATTTCGAAAAGGAACAGCAGCTGTTCCATTTTGAAAAGGAACAGCAAAATGTGGAAGTGCAAAAGTGCTGTTCCATTTCAAAAAGGAACAGCAAAATGAACTGTGAAAAAGGAACAACAAAATGAATGGCTGAACCAAAAAGTGCTATTCCTTTAGAAAATAAATAGCAAAACGAAAATGATGTCCCTTTGAAAAAGGAACAGCAGGAATGACAAAAATGCACACAAATGTTGTCCCTTCAGAAAAGGAACAGCAAAATACACAACCATAAAATGCAAACACGCAAAGAATGAATTAACTGTTCACTGCATTGATGCTGAGGATGAGTTGCACTTTGAATGAAGCAACACCTAAAACACAAAATATAAGAGAAACTAGAAAAGAAACAACAAAAAGCAGTATGTAAATAAATAAATTTGAGTTACAACAGCTATGATGTTATGTCAAAAAAATGATCTATTCGAAAAATGTTTTGGCAGCAAAGACATGACATGAATCTTCAAATGGAAATCAATTCTTCATTTATTCTATTATGAGTCCATTGGGTAATGAGTTGGATGAGACTCCCTTTGTTTCATAAAATTTCTTTCAAAAATCACTCGTCCATAAATTGACCTTCTTTATTTTCCCAAGACTTGCAAAAAAACGAGTGTCTACCTGCAATAAAACATTAAATCATGGAGAAAGAGAGGCGATCGGGCTCCCCCAATCCAAAAATTATGCAATAAAAACTAACAAGTAGTTACTCTGTAGAACAAATCCACGGAGAAAATAACAAAGTAAAATTTGTTTGTCACCTGTGGGAGAGCAGTGGCCAATCATTCTAACCTGCAGTGTTTTAATCACAACTTCTTTTTTTTCATTGAAATTGAGTGATTCCAAAGCCAAATGAGAGCTAATTCAAAGGTATATCTCCAATACAAACAGGTTTTAAAAATTCAATGATATGATATGTCAATTTTAGTTAGAACAACCTGCATAACAGAGTCCTTTTCGATTACCCAGCTTAGACCAACAGTTGATATTTCAAGCATAACGTTTTCGTTTGATGTCGGATTCGAATGATTCAAATTGGAAATGAAATTATATTCATTTATTTATTTCCAATAGAAACAGGTTTTGAAGAGAAGAATAATTGATAGGTCAAATACTATAAGGAACAACCAGAAAGACATAGTTTTAAGGGTGCTGATTTACGATAGACAGTCAGTATTTTGATCATAACTTCCCCATAAAATATCCAAAATGAGTGATTCCAATTGTATTGTAAACTATATTCATAGGGAAATCTACCATAGAAACATATTTTAAAAATTCATTCATTTAGGCCTCCAAAAACTGACTGTCCCAACTCTGTTCCTGAGCTGCCCACTAGACACCCTGTCAATGTTTTGTTTCTAACTTTTTTGTTTCAAATCCAAATTGAATGATTCAAATTGGGTTAGAAAGTAGAAATCAATTTCTACCTAGGGTAGAAATATGTTTTAAAAATTCATTCATTTAGGCCTTCAAAAACTGACTATCTCAATTCTGTTCGTGAGCTGCCCACTAGACACCCTGTCAATGTTTTGTTTCTAACTTTTTCGTTTCAAATTCAAATTGAATGATTCAAATTGGGTTAGAGAGTAGACATAAAGGGCTACCTAGGGTAGAAACATGTTTTAAAAATATTCACTTTTGGTCCCTCAAAACATGACTGTCCCGACTGTTTTCGCAGAAATTCCATCAAGCCCGCAAGCCAAAAAATGATATTCAAGCATTTTTTTTTATATTGATGATAAAAATGAATATAAGTGTTTGTAGAATTGTTATTTCTATTATAAATCATCTACATACACAAATAAATTAAAAAATTATCACCGATGTTGATTTGCATAGCATGTTGCAACAAAAAACAACTAGGTTTACATGGAAAAACAAAATGCATTTATTTATTCCCTTATTTATTTTATTTTCTACATTAACC
>APFE030114393.1:81541-99949 GCA_000404065.3 Pinus taeda | reverse complement strand
ATGTTTTCCGAGTACACATCCAGAACAAACACCATCTCTGCAAGATACCATAGGAAGACCTGTCACCATATTTTGTTTACATAGATGCTGAAGGGAGCGATAGTTTAAGTGACCAAATCGCTCAGGCCAAAGTTTGCTCACTTCATCATTATGAGCAACAAATACTAAGGGAAGATTTGATGACCCAAAGTTGTGAAACTTATACAAACTTGTGGAATCATCAGCAATACCAGTAGCTAGAATCTGTGTAGGATCTCTTAGATCCTTGATTACAACATCATGAGGTGAAAATTCAACAATTTTACCTTCACCTGAATGAGTTATCTGATATACAGATAGAAGGTTGCTGGATAAGTTTGGAACACATAATACATCATTAAACTGACCATTGTCTAAATGAACAGTTCTAGTCCCTACAACATTAAGAGATCTATCATCACCAACATATATATTTTTGGTGTTACAATCATGTAAAGAAGAAAACATGGCTTTGTTTTTGGCCATGTGATAAGAGGCTCCAGAAACAATGAGCCACTCATGAGAATGAGAAGAAGAAGATACATTTAATGCATAACCAGACTGAGATGATTGACAACGACATGCAGAAAGTGCCATTCCTGAAGATGAAGTTGAAGTTGAAGTAGAAGAATGCTCCACATGGATGTTATGTTTCTTCATTGCGGCTTCCAAAGCTTCCATCTTCTTAAATCATTTAGATTCTAAGTGGCCATCTCAATTACAAAAGTTACAATGTCTATCAATCTTCTTCCATTTGTTTTTATTGGTCTTATCATTTTGCTGATGTGGAGCGATAAAAAGGTGTCTTTTAAACTCCTAATTACCTCACATTAATTGTCAACCCAGGGACGACTTTTTATTTCAAGAGTGTACTCAGTCTGAGGCGGCTATTTACTCAAGAGTAATGTTTAGTAGTACAGCATTCAGAAAACACAAGGGTAGACGGATGCTAAACTTAAATTACTTCAAAAGGATAAAATCACACAAGGCAGCTTATCAGTCAAGGGTGTGGAAGCGATAACCCATCCCTCTAAAAACTGATGGAAAGGAAATTAGAGCATGGACCATAGGTCTGGGAGCTAGGCAGCGACTGCTGAGGCTCACTACAGCCTTAGACCTTCTCTCACACCAAAGCAGCAAATACAAGTAAATGGAACGGCAGAAAGTAAAATTGAACAGCAAATGGAAAATGGAACAGCAAACTAGAATTAAAGGAATCTGAACAGCAAACTTTAATTAATGGAAATGAACAACAGCAAAGCCAAATTAATAGCAATCTTTACTCTAAGAATAAATTGGACAGCACACAGAAATAGAACAGCATTGATTAATGATAGGATATGAAACAATGCTGGAAAGAAAAACAATAACTTAACACATGGCATACCTCAATAGTAATCTGATCTTGGTAATTCAATTGTCATTCTTAGTTATAAATAATACAACTGTCTTTTAGCACGGAGCAGCAATGTTCATAGATTCAACAATCACAAGGAAATATAATTCTAAGATGAATTCAATAATACCAATGGTCAAATGTTACACCACAGACATTCCATAATTAAATCGCAATGGTATCCTGTAAAAACCATTTATATCAGCAATTAAAGAAATAGCAATCTGCTGCAAAGTCAATATGATATTTCTGTCTCAGAAAACGATATCACTTAGCAGATCAAACGTAACAGAGTTGTGTTGTAAAATAATAAAACAAATCAGATTACCGACTCACGCTGATGAGAAAACCACGCATAAACCAAAGAAGATAATATACAACAGCAAGTGTAAATATATAATACGCAACAGCAGCAGTGTACTCCACCAGAGGCTAGGCCCTTAGCCGCCAGCAGACGCTGCTGGGTTACTTCAGAAGGAAAAGAGTGAACAGCAACGCACAAATTATGTATTAATCATTAAATGGTGAAATCATTACAATAGTTGAAGCTTTGAGACTTACAGCATACAACAATCCTTCCTTCCTCCTATCCTATCATGAATCCTTACTTCTAAATCTCTAATTCAAAACATCAATTCTCCATCACTCCAATCCCCAAAGTCATCCTGAAGCCATCCTAAAGCCATTCACAGCTCTAATCTTTGTTTTCATTTAAATAGAGAAAGATCATAGAGCAGTTACAACATAGATAATTACAACATGATTTCTTTTACAAATTTGGGTTGATTCTAACCAGATGATCAACAAGAAAATATATTTCCATCTAACTTCCAACAAGAGCAAGGCGAATTTGGGTTTGTAGCTGAGATTTGGAGGACAACCGCAACTCCAAATCTGAGAAAATCGTGCTCAAAGAACCCTTCGTTTCTCTCTGTACAAGCCAAATTTTGGAAAACCATTATTCAAGTAGTTAATTGGGCCCGTTCTGGACAAAACCCATGTTCCGGATTTCTCAAATTCGTCTTCATTTGCTCAGAATATCAACCGCAAAATTGTCACTCCTTAAACCAGCGAATTTCTGAGTTGGCAGATTTAAAAATCAAATCTTCAATCTGGAAGTTACCTTGGAGGCTAAAAATGGTGAATAAGGCTATAACCAACTTAATAGAACTATCATTGATAAAATAATTCATAATCATCAATTTATTAGAAATAAAGGAGAATAAATAATATAAGAGCATAAATCTTCATAAAATGGAGTTATATAATAAATTATAATAAATGACATGATGAAGATTAGTGGAAATGGGTGGGATAAGTGTTCAAAAGTGATAATAATAATGGCATATTAACGGCCCAATAGCCATTATGGCCGCCTGCAAGAAGAATATCACAGTGGAAGCCACTGCTAAACTCTTCTTTGAACGAGTGTGGGTACACTTTAGGATCCCACAGTCTATCATCTCAAATCACAATAGCAGGTTACTTGGTACATTTTCGTCCAGTCTTTAGTCGATGCTCGACACCAAACTCACTAAGTGCACAGTCTTCCATCCTCAAACTGATGGCCAGACAGAGGTTGTCAATGGGATGATCATACACATTCTGCGCATGTACAACTCAAACCATCCACGTACATGGGACGAGAGCCTCCCCTATGTTCAACACAGCTACAACTGGGCTCTCCACAGCTTAACTGGCCAAAGCCTTTTCAGGTGGTCTTAGGATTCCAGCCACTATGTCCCATTGATGTGGCCATGCCGGTTGTAGCTACTCACGCAGAGTCTGCTCATGTCTAGTCTAAAACAGATAAGGCAAACAACTTTATTGAGCACATCCAACATATTCACCAGCAGGTCCATGACATTCTGGAGAAATCATATGCCAAGTACAAGCAGTGACATGATCAACATCGGGTTCCACACAAGTTTCAGGTGGGCGACAAATTCTGGTGGAATTTGCAAAAGGAATGCCTTACCAGAGCCTATCGGACACTCAGACCACCCCGATATGGTCCTTACACCATTACCAAGGCTATGGGAGTGTTATAGACATATTTGGGCACTTTAACCCCAATCACATATGTCCATAAACTAAGGTCTTCTAAACCCCTAAAAGTGTTGTTTCATACCATAAAAGATCAAGGTCAACTAACTACATCATTTCCTAGAAGTTCTCCCTAAAAAACTACTCAGAACTGGTGAAAACTGGACCATACAGACTGCTCCATGCTGAGGGTGCGATGCGTCTCACTTGTTACACACAAAGGGTGCGATGCATACTAAAAAGCCCTTATGTAGGGTGCGATGAGCTAGAGCAAACAAATGGTAGAGGTAGTTTTCTAGGTGGAAACTCAAAGAATCTTCTAGAAACTATTCATATGACACTTGCCTCTCTAAATTCGCACAGGGATGAGTAAGAGATCATGAAATCTCCAAGTGGAACCAAGAACTATCAGTGAAATGACACCAATCAAAATCCCAGAAGCTGACTCACCCCCCTCCAAATATCTATATATGGATCCCTCATCCTAGAGATCCGAGAGGCTAGAATTTTGTATTTTGTAAGGAAGTGTTGTTGGTTTCTCTGTGAAGCATTATATTGTTGGGTGATCTAGCCTTTCATGAGGTGAAGAGGGCTTTCATGTTGGGAGGATGGCATTGGATCAGACAGTTGGGTTGTAATCCTCTCTTCTACTACTTCTATCAATAAAGTTATTTGATTTTTCCTCCATATACTTGTATATTTCTTAATCTTGTATTTGAGTATGCATTGGTATGGTTAATGTACATCTGATTCTACATTGTTTATGGTTATATATCTCTACGCTTTGAGGGTATTTTCTGCTTTGACTCTATAGGTGTTCTTTGAAGTGGGACAAGTGAGAAAGGAGTGGCAAAAGCTCTATCAAAGGAGAGAGGAAACAAGCAAGGAGCCAAGTGAAAGACTAAGGTTGGTGCTCTCTACTTCTCTCTCATCTATCTCTCATAAAGGAAAACACAAGTTACTTTGAAATGTTTGTTTCTAAGATAGCTACCCATCTTAGTGGGACTAGTAGACTGAGTAGACACTAGTTTTCCTAGAAAGAAAATGGCGATTCCACTAGGGAGCAAATAGTTGATTTGTTTGTTACTGTTGTTTGCTTTATAAACTACAGACAGAGCCTGAAGTTAAGCCAACTAGCCTTCGAACTGCTTTTGCTATGCAACTATAAAGTAGATCAATGCTACTTCAGTCAATCTCTGGGTTGGTTTATGAACTAAACATTTGACTTGCAAACATCCTAAGTACCCTGGTGGTAGCTCAATAACCTCATTAGATCATACCTCTATACTCTGTGTTTACTATCTATCATAAGCTCGGCTTAAATCCCTAAATTTAGCTGCAAATCGTGAGTGAAAACCAAGCTCAGTCTCATCCTTGGACCATCACACTATCTCTCATTGCCAATTTGGATGCATCACACCTCCCGTGTGTTGTAGGTGAGATGTGTCCCTCTTTCCCTTAAGGATAGGTGTGATGATTGAATGAGACTGTTTCTCTCTCCAATTTTTGGTTTTTTTCTTCATTGTTTTTAGCTCTATTAAGTAGTTTTGCATCCTATGATCAATATATCATTGTTGAAACCTTCTTCCTTCGCATTATTCAGCCTCCATTGATAAGGAATTGTGAATGTTTTTAATTTATTTTTCTTCATTTACAGTCCTCCTTTGCAAAAATTAGCTTAATCAAACTGTTGTCTTTTGATTCGAAAGTGTTGTAACTATCATTTTTAGTCAAGAAAAAGAGTGTCGTAAAGTCTTCCTCTTTTAGATATTTGATTGTACTTTTACCATTGTATTTGATTTGAACTATCAATTCTTTGAAGTGTCGAAAACAATTTTCCATTCGAAATTGAAAGTGTCATCTTAGTCTTCCTTTCATTTTGAAAAGAAATTTTTAAAGAGTCGCTTTGAAGAAAATAGTTCAGATCTGTACTTAGATTCCATTTTGGCATTCACACATTAAGGAAATGGAAAAAAAATACATGCATGTGCATTTGCATTTAGACTGCATGCGAAAAATGATTTAGGAAAAGTGCATTTAGTGTGTGCTCTCTACTCTATGTTGAAAGAATCGTACTTTTCTTTCCATAGTAACTAGGATTTTCATTGCCAAAAGAAAACAAATGACTATTTATCATTTATATTACATATTTAGGAATTGTATATCTACATCATGCGGTGAACCTTGAAAGGTAAACTTCTTAAGAAATATCAACTATAAAATAAACCTCAATGAACATAAAAATGCTTTGGAACCGAATGCACAACATCTAGAAGTCTAAGCTAGAGAAATATTTCGGCATCGTAAAGCTTGGTATATATCGTTTTCATCATAGGTTGGGTGATTCCTCCTCTTTGATACAACAAGTGCCAGTATGGGCTTTGCTCCCACATACCATCGAGTATATATTGGGAGACCAAAATTGGCTGATATCCTTTATCCTTAGGAAGCCGTGTTTGCCGCCCTATCGATCACAATGCACTCAATACAACATTCGGGAAGATTTACTACTGTACATAAAGTACTTAGTAATTTGTCTTTAATTTACCACTGAGGTGTATATTGCAGTTTTGCGATTGGTTTGGTAATCCCTCTGTCTAGATTTCCAGAGTAGTCACTTTCGTTCCTTTTTGACTCCTTAAAAGAAAAGGTCCATCTGAGCACTTGTCACTTTAGGCTCATTAAAAATCAAAGGTGACTAGAGTCACCTTTAGCTTTTTCTTGAATCTTAAAAATTGAAAAAGCAAGTTGTGTCAAAGCGTCATAAAATTCATTTAATTCGGAATAACATTTTCCCCTTTTAATTTTGAGTTGATCAAGTAATCCCCAATCATGGAATAAATTCAATCAAAACCCCATTGTTCATGGAGACTAATGAGTCAACTGTCTTTGACTCTGGAAACGAAACCATTTTCAGCCAAGTGATCTCGTTTAACTAGGTCGAAATCTCCTGGTTTATTTAAAACCTGTGTTTCAACATCAGCAGAGACTCTAGTTACTCCAATTATTTCTGGTACCCCTGCCATAGTTACAAGAGGACATTAGAACTGATCCTAGTGTAATGGTAAACACTTCTATTCTTGAACCAGCTACATCTAAGGCTGATTCGGAAGGTGTCACCCCTCCAGTATCTATCGTTGCAGATTCTATTCCTTCTTCGGCACTAGAAATATCTTACGAACCTGACAGTCTACCTCTTCCACTTGGACTGATTGCTATAGAAGAGATTGTAGAGGATCTTACATCCAGTACCCCATTGCATTTTGGAATTGGGATCCACTTATATCCTTCTACTACTGAAGTTGGTTCTTTCAATCATTCTTCGTTGCAAGTCCCTATCGAATCGCTAGGAAATCTTTTGGATAGACTAGATATGTCTGAACAACCATCAACATCTAGGACTGTGTCATCTGATATGGCAGCAGCAAAGCTTCCCGCTACTACTCTGAAAATGTTTGCTGGTATACCACCTGTCCCAACTAGTTCTCAACCACTAGATGGAGTCCACCGAGGGACTGCTTCGACAGCATGGTCTGTTCCTATTTGTTCATCTGGAATCTTATCTGGAATTTCTTATGTTAAGACTCAGCAAATTGATCCTTCACATTAGTATCAATTTGGGTAGTCTAGTCTCCAAAGACCAATTTACCCTTTGAACACTGGATTGCCACCATATGGGGGGCAGTATGCATTTTCATTGTTCCCTCTGGGAGAGAAACCATATGAGAGTTCACAACAAAATTCGGGTCAAGCTGGAATTTCATCCAATGGTTGGGTACCAATACTGCCTCAACAACCAAGAGTTGTGTATTCAATGCAACAAAATCAACATGTGTCGAACATTCTAACTACACTTGTTATTGTGACAGTGTCACAAGTACAAGCGCTACCTATTGTATGTCAACCTCAAGTCTCTCAGGTCATAATACAATACCCTCTTGTCTCCACAACTCAATCACAACCTCAGATTAGTGCCTCCTTAACTGGAGTGAATCAAGCTCAAACAGGTACTATCACCCCTCATCTTGGTCAAACATCTAGTATTAGACAACAACAAATGGTCCAACATCCATGGTTGGTACAATATCAACAACCACAATTCCAGCAAGCTTACCAAGGACCTGAGCAACAAAGCTTTGCAAGTAAGGGGCAATAGTATTTTTAAAATGGTTACCAACAATCATATTATAATGGTTATGCCCATCAACCTTATCAAAGTTATTAGCATCACATACATTATGCTGGTATGCAAAGACCCACTGCTCAGGCGATCTCGTCTTATCCTGGGTATGCTTCGCCAAACCTAAATTAACAGTTGCCTTTCGTAGCAACTTTAGAATTACTATATCTAAATCGGCTAACAAATGATTCAATTGCTTATGCCCCTTGATGGCTAGCGATTCCTCATAAATGTCCGTCATATATTCCTAAATTTAATGGAAATCTGGGTGAAGATCCATCAAATCATGTAATGACCTTTCATTTCTGGTGTTCGTCCAACACCCTTAATGATGATTCGATTATGCTTCGCTTTTTTTAGCAAACGCTAACTGGTCTGGCAGTGAAATGGTACATCGAATTCCTTAGAGCTTCATTTGATAACTTCAACACCCTTGCCACCACCTTTTAAACCCATTTTCAGTTAACCATAAGTTACAAAATAGGAATGGAGCTCTTTACCAATATTAAAGAGACAACAGCCACTCACATATCTGATCATATTCATGAGTGGTGACATCATCGTCGAATGGTAAAAACATATGTTCCTGATCAACTTCTAGCTGAATTTTTTATTAAGTCATTGTTACCCTCTATTATAGAACATGTGGCCAAGGGAGGGGTTGTGACTGAAGAGCAAGTCATTGCTCATGCATAATATCTAGACTTGATCTATACTCAGTCTGGCACTCTCTATGACAAAATTCCTGATGCTCCTAGATTGGAATTTTCCATTCCTCCTCCTCCTAAATCAAACAGGGACTCTCATGCCATTGATGGCATGATTGGCACCTCAAGTATGCAAACCGCAAAGGCTGAAACTGGGAAAGACCTTGCAGTTTCTAGTAAAAAAAAAATGACAAACTTCTTGCCTCTGAGGTTAGTGTTGTGTCATCTGACAAGGGAAAAGAACCAAAGCAACCAGGGGGCAAGAAGAAAGGGAAAAACAAAAATAAGAAACAAGATGATTCGACTCTTGAGAAATCTTCTAAAAATCCTGCTGGGAAACAGAAACCTTGTTATCCATGTTTAATATGTAACGTCGAGCATTTCATGAGAGATTTTCCACATTGAGCTGAGGTTGCGAATTTTTAAAGACTTCAACTACCTCAACAGTGTTGACTGATCTATTTCCAAACCCAGAAACTAACCTAGTTGTTATCGATCATGCTTGCAAATCCAAAGTGCTTATGTTGTCCATCTCAAAACAGTAAAATGATGCTTTGATATCGACAAGGAATAAAGATTATGGGAATCCATAGTCATCAAACAATAAGATTACAGATCAACCCAGTAGTTCGACAATGACTTCATCAAAAGTTGTGCCACCCATCATTCCTGAATTAACTATAAATCCGCCTAAGGGAGTAGTACCTAAATCGACATTTAATCCTCGTGCCTAAGAATCATAGAATTATAATATAGTGGAAGATCTGGCTCAATCGCCATCCGCTATGTTGACACTTGAAGTACTACAGAATTTCCCCTGCCAAAAGCAGGCTTTGTTATCAACAATAGGTGGGATTGACCTACTGGATTCCAATCTTGTGGCCTTCAACCATAAAGGATATGAACCTCAATTACCGGCCCAACTCACCTTCTTATACAGGTAAAAACCCTCAACAAAACTATTCATTGAACAGTTATTGATGAGGGGGCATCTACCTATATTATTGTTAGGTAAGCTTGACTCAAGATAGAGTCAAAGTTGACCAGGTTAAACAGTGATGGTTTTGGGGCACATGGTATTGTGCACCCATAGTATTCTGCCCATGGTATTATATGTAATGGAGCTTACAAAAGGCTGGAAGGACTTCATTGTAATGCAAGACTTGGAGGTGAGCGATGAAGGCTCACTTGGTCGGATTGGCCAAGGTTTTGGCAAATGCTAATGATATCTTATTAGGTTGGGTTTTTTTCCAGATTTGGGGATTTCCCAAATAAACATTTGTGTTTATGTGTTTATGGTTGTTTCTGGTTATTTTTATATTTATTCCTCTCAGTAATTATTTATGTTATGCAGTAAATTTCTTAACAACTGGTATCAGAGCCAGATATTGGCTTCAAAGGGATTCTTTGATGCCAGGGGTTTATAGTGCCTGATGAGATCAATGCAACCTTTTTTACAGATCTGAAATAATGGTGGAATAATTGTACATGGAAGAACCTCGAGGATAATGTGCGGAAGATAGTGCCATAACTGCCAGGGATCGCAGTGCATTTGTGATATTTAATGCTTTGGAACATGCTACTGAATTGTTCGGGATTCATGCAGCTATGTAAAGAAGCTCAGCAAAAGAAAATTGTTCATGCAGCTTCAAAAATTGTTCTTTTTCTGCTACATGAGGCCACCAATGCTGGAATCTACGAGGTTCTCATCGGGCTTGCACTTGGAGTGGTTTGACAAACGTTTTTGAGCAAATCAAATTGAGAGAGGATCATCAGAATAGCAGCAGCAATAAACAAAAAAGAAAAAATTAATGAAGTCAAAATGATTGCATGTAAATGGGCATAGTACTATAAGACCAGGTAAGGCATGTGTACCCCTCGGTGATCATTAGTAAAGTCTGGGCTAGACCTAGGTGATAGGGGGGATGTCGGGTTAACAATACCCCGGGTAAAAACTCTGAGGGAGGTAAGAGCTAGAGTGAGCGGAATTATCTCACTTAGCAAGTTTGGCTGGAATTAGTCAAGGAACCCCAAGTCAAGTTTAAGGGGGGAATTGTTAGGTAAACTTGACTCAGGATAGAGTCAAAGTTGACCAGGTTAAACAGTGATGGTTTTGGGGCACATGGTATTGTGCACCCATAGTATTTTGCCCATGGTATTATATATAATGGTGTTTATAAAAGGCTGGAAGGACTTCATTGTAATGCAAGACCTGGAGGTGAGCGGTGAAGGCTCACTTGTTCAAATTGGCTAGGGTTTTGGCCAATGCTAATGAGATCTTATTAGGTTGGGTTTTTCCCCAGATTTGGGGTTTTCCCAGATAAACATTTGTGTTTATGTGTTTATGGTTGTTACTGGCTATTTTTATATTTATTCCTCTCAGTAATTATTTATGTTATGCATTAAATTTCTTAACAATTATATCAATGAGTTGCTGGAAAACTTTAGGCTTGCCACCCTTGTCATGATCATCAACGACATTAAAAGCGTTCGATGGAAGAACATACACACCGTACGCGATTTTAAGTAACTTGCAAGTTGAACTGGGGGGCAAGAAAGTATAAATTGAAGTTGAGGTCATTGATGGAATCCTTGACTATAGTATCCTACTAGGCGGACCCTGGATTTATGCTATGGCTGTCATTGTGTCAACATATTTTAGAAATATTGCATTTCCCTTCCAAGGTGGAACTACAATCGTTGACCAACTAACCTTTTTCCCCAATAGTTCACAAGCTACTGGAAGCATTCCATTGATCCATGGAATTCTCAATCGCTTCAAAATGTCAGAGTAGGTCTCCTAAAAGACCCTTCCTTAATGGGAATTTTTTCCCTCCCACCTCCAAGTAATCTGGTGGCAGTGGCCATAGTGGAAACCTATAATATGATATCTTCTACATCATCAAAGATTAAGAAGAACTCTAACCATTTTGATACTATGGGTCACTGAGGATGGTCCTTATCTTGTGTCGACCTCATTACAAAATGAAACAATGGTTATGAGGATAGTTCTTTTACTGTGTCAACCTCATTAAAAAATGAAACAATTCCCTTTCAAAATCGAGTATTTGATTACGATCTCATAAAATCCAAGTCGAGTCTTTCAAAGATATCAAAGATAAACCTTCATTCCAACCACCACATTAAATGCAATGAAGCTTCGAGGGCATGCACCTCGATTTGCCTCATTATGCTAGGGACATGCGAACTTATAACAAGCATAGTTTTTCATTTTAAGCTTGTGTAAACATGAAACTAAAGCTGAGCATAGTTTCTTCCATGTCAAGCTCATTAAAAAATGAATCCACCCTCAATAAATAACCTTTGTGATTACCATTCTATCTGCCTTTCTAACCTTGGTTGTGTTTTCTCCATCACCTCCATCTGTTTGGCCAATCATACGCTTCCATTTGATTGTTTACCCTTTTGAGGAAGATCTACGATGAGTGATTCTGTTAACCACCTTCTTTACATTACCGTTATTGGAAAGTTCTAAACTTACCTGGAACCAGCCGCTACCCGAAAATATCACTCGTTCCTCAAAAATGATTCTCTTTTAAGCTCTTTTTAGACTTGTAAAATATGAAAAGATTGTTGAGCAATTGGCCTCTCTAATTCGTTAAAGTGATTGGAAGTGCATTCCCTCCTCTATATTTTATTCTTTCTGGACTTGAGGGATCATTACATAAAAAGATCGAGCGCTTATCTTTTTCAAGTCGGTAAAGTGATCGAAAAAGTCATCCCTTTCGTATTATTTTATACTTTTTCGAACTTAAGGGATTATACTACGAAAAAGGACTACTGGAGTTTCCTTTTTGTCTCTTTTCAGACTCTCTAAAACTAAAAAGTGTTGAGTTATCTTTGTCATTAAACTCATTAAAACCATAGCAACAAACTTGTCCATATAGGCAAGAGTGAGTTTCACTATCGCTAGGCTCGCTAAAACATAGTGACAGGTTTGCCCAAAGGGAAAATTATAGAACAAGCATATGTTATCCTCCTCAAGCTTGACAAAAATAAAGAGGTACTGGTTAGCAATGACTAGGAAAAGGGAAGAAAACTTGAAGAACTTTATTGGTAGCAGGTCGCTCTTGAACATGACACTTTCACTCCATCACCATGATTGAGTCGAGTTGGGTTACTCCATTCACCAGTCATATCACCATTGGTCCCCCGTACCATCCACATTTGGGGTTAATGCTACCAATCCATTTCAATGTCACTGATATGTTCAAGAGAAGTTTCTCAGATAATTCACCAATCCAGATAACGCCTCATCCACTGTAATACCTTCGCGCTACATTCTTTCATGACCGCCACCTTGAACCTTGTATCATCAGATTGTTTTCACCTCCACAAAAACATTTTCTCCGTTTTGTGTCGTAGATGTGGGATTCATTAAGGCCCTCCTACGACGGGTCACTTTTTGTCGATATCAAATTATTATCTAAGAAGTTGACTTAGGAACAACACTTTCAGTACTTTGAATCTTGCATGCCTCAATGGAAAGTTTCTCACTTCCGGCGACAGATTTACATCAATGGCCTTCGACCGAAATATTTTGCATGGTGTTCGACATTGACTCATGTATTCATAACACGTGAATTGTACTGCATTACCTTGAGGGTAATTATCATTATTGATGATTCCTCTCATGCCTGTTAACAACTTACATCATTGGCTGGTAATCAGGTGATGTCTTTCCATGTTCAACGTCAAAACATCTTTTCACATGGATTGACTTATACTTTGGGCGATGATTGAATGATTTTGAAGATCTCAAATCTAGTTTCATCCATCTGGGCTATGATATATTTAGGAAAATAAAGACATCAAATGTACTCCATAGTTGCATAGATGATCATCCAAGATAAGGGATGATGGCTCTACCAGAATCATCAGTCTGCCACAGCAAACGACTGCCTTTCCTATGTACATGAAAATGAATTTATAAATCTGAGCATGGGAATGCCTGCCTCATCTAGATCATGAAAATATTATGAAGACAATGCATTTTATTGTATCTTATTATAGGTCACCTTCCAGTTCGAAAAACTTCGGATCCTCGTGATAAAGCATTTCCCCCGATATCAGAAGATTTATGACCTCATGCTTTTAGGGGCAACTGTTATAGTCATATTTGGGCACTGCAACCCCAATCATATATGTCCATAAAACAAGGGCTTCTAAACCCCTAAAAGTGTTGTTTCATACCTTAAAGGATCAAGGTCAACTAATTACATCATTTCCCAGAAGTTCTCCCTAAAATTCTACTCAGAACTTGTCAAAACTAGTCCATACAGATTGCTCCATGCTGAGTGTGTGATGCATCTCACCTATTACAGACAAAGGGTGTGATGCATACTGAAAATCCCTTCTACATGGTGTGATGAGCGAGAGAAAACAAATGGAAGAGGCATTTTGCTAGGTGGAAACTCAAAGAATCTTCTAGAAATTGTTCATATGACACTTGCCTCTCTGAATTCGCCCAAGGATGAGTAAGAGATCATGAAATATCCAAGTGGAACCAAGAACTATCAGTGAAATGAAACTAATAAAAATCCCAGAAGCTGACTCAGCCCCCTACAAATATCTATATATGTTTCCCTCATCGTAGAGATCCATGAGGTTGGAATTTTGTATTTTGTAAGGAAGTGTTGTTGGTTTCTCTGTGAATCATTGTATTGTTGGGTGATCAAGCTTTTGATGAGGTGAAGAGGGCTTTCATGCTGGGAGAATGGCATTGGATCAGACAACTGGGTTGTAATCCTCTCTTCTACTACTTCTATCAATAAAGTTATCTGAGTTTTCGTCCATATACTTGTATATTTTTTTGAATCTTGTATTTGTGTATGCATTGGTATGGTTAATGTACATCTGATTCTACATTGTTTATGGTTATAGATCTCTATGCTTTGAGGTTATTTTGTTACTTTGTTTCTACAAGTGTTCTGTGAAGTGGGACAAGTGAGAAAGGAGTGGCGAAAGCTCTATCAAAGGAGAGAGGAGACAAGCAAGGAGCCAAGCGAAAGACTAAGGTTGGTGCTTTCTGCTTCTCTCTCATCTATCTCTCATAAAGGAAAACACAAGTTACTTTGAATTGTTTGTTTCTAAGATAGCTACCCATCTTAGTGGGACTAGTAGATCTGAGTAGACACTAGCTTTCCTGGAAATAGGGAGAAAATGAATTTGAGCTCAGCATTCCCCCATTCCTTGGCCTGCACCCAGTGTTCAATGTGGATTGCCTTTGGCCATACTTTACACCATTACTAGACACATCTCACATTGCAAAACAGCTCACACCCACATAGTTAAATACAGATTGCATGGAACAAGTTGCAACTGATTGGATCATGGACACACAGATCAAGTACACTTGCCAACAGAATATCCAATTGTATCAAGTTGTCAAAGCAAGCCAACTCCTTCACCAGGGACCAAGTTCAACAGAAGTTTCCTCATCTCATGGAGGAACTCAATGCAATGGGGACCATTGCCTCCTAAGGGGGGAGGAATGATCCAGGTGGATATTGGTGGCCACCTGCCAAGTCCACTTAGACCCCCACCATTGATTCTTTCAACTTCTCAGTTTCCTTAATTGTAGCATAATTTACTATTTTTAGCAATTTTTCGGGTCTTGAACTTCCAGAACCGTTTTGAGGCCCTAAACGACGTTTTTTGGGAAACCAGGGAGTAACATGGGTCCATGGACATATTTTTCTCTTCCCAAAGTAGTATTTCTCAGATAGATCTTTCTAACAAGATATTGTTCACATCAAATGGAGACCGTATGCCAAAGTTACGACCCTGGGAAGTTGATGTACCAATTTACCTAAACGGGGCCCACGATTTGGTGTTTCATCTTCTAGGGTTAGGTTTTTGGATGTTTAGGGTTTTCCATTGCTTCTCAAAAATAAATAGGCCTCCAAGCCTCATTGTAACACAATTCAGAGGCATGTACCTCCCACATCTCTTCTCAGAGATAACCTACCATCACCCTAGCTGGTTTATTTCCATTCCTGTCTGTAACCATATTTTAGTATTTTACATTAATGAAATGAAGTATTATTTCCACTGCATCTTTTTGTATATGATTATCTCTATTTTTTTTTTGCGTTCCTGTTTAAATCCGGATCAGGTGTTCCACTTCTATCCTTGCAGAATTAGACTTCACCATTGACCAACTGAGATCCTTCATGAGATATGATAGTATGATAGTGCTATTGTTCTGTTGCACTAGTTTCTCACACATGTGGGAGGATCAGTAGGTTCATATTCTCTTCTTTCCTTTGCCTCATAGTATTCCTTCCATGATGGAGTAGGAGGCCTTTATAGGCCTAGTGACTAGCACAAACAATAAATAATATGCCACTGTAATTTCACTACTGATATAGCTGCAACCTATACTTCATATCATAACTCCTCGTCGTCCGCTCCATTTTGCTGTAACTTAGACATCTTGCCATGAACAATGATAGCAACGGCCACCTTCATGTTTATCCATGTAGTAGCACAGCCTCTTCTGCGTAACCGTGACCCTTGTGACATACGCAGCTTCCTAACAGACTATTTTACCATCTCGTGCTCTCTTTCAACTATCTGAAGCAATGAGAATGTGCTTCAGTCAGTTAGTCAGGTAGTCGGCCCACCTATATAGAGCTTCAGGCAACTGCCATTTACTTTGCCTGGGAAGAACTCTCCATGAAGCTTGTCAAGTTGGACTGCCCCTCCATCTATGACTTCTTTGACTACATAGGGTTCCAACCAATGCATTCGAAGCCTTTCAGGGAATTTCTCAAACTTTCTATCATATAGTATTACTAGTTTGTTTTCTTTGAATTTGCGCAACTTGATATGGCGATCATGCCAAGCTTTTTCCTACTGCTTCTATACCTGTTGATGGAATCCTACCAGAAATCATTCCTCCTCAAGTTCTTCTAGTTGTGCAAGCCTCTCCTCCAAGGCCCCATGGTTTTCCATTCCTATCATTGATGTTATTCGCAAACTGGGTACAATGTATTCCATTGGCATGATGGCTTCCATACCATAGGCTAACCGAAAAGGTGTCTGACCCTTCAACTTCTTGCATGTGGTTCGGTATGCCCATAGCAAAATAGGTATGCACAAATCCCAAACGTTTCATTGTGCATTACATACCTTGGTCAACGTAGTCTCCAAATCTTGTTGAACACTTCGATGGTCCCATTCGCTTGCGGGTGGTATGGCGTACTCTATTGATGATATATCTAGAATTCCTCAGTGAGTACATTGATAGTTTCATTCAGGAAGTGCATTCCACAATCACTCCTTAGAATTTTCGAGCATCCAAACCGCATCAACACATTCTTGAACAAACATCTCAGAACTGTAGCAGTTGTGCAGTCCTTAATCGGTTGTGCTTCCGCCCATCAAGTCAAGTATTCTGTTGCGGTGATGATATAGCATGCACCCATCTTTCCTTGAGGTGTGATAGGCCCCACAAAGTTGCTCGCACATTTTTCGAATGGTTGTAGCATCATCTATGGATTGAGTGGAATTTCATCCCTCTACGATGGTTTCCCAGTCCATTGACATATGTCACAGGCCCAATAGTATGCTTTTGAGTCTTGATGTAGAGTTGGCCACCATAGTCCAGTGCGAATAATCTGTTGTGCTATTGTGTCTCCCGCATAATGTACTCATGCAACCCCTCCATGTTCTTCTCCAAGGACTTGTGCTCGCTCGAATTTAGGTACATACCTTTGTAATATTTCATCATTGCCCATTTTGTAGAGGTGCCCTACTATAACAGTAAAATTGGCCACGCGTATCACCAATTATTTCCTTTGTTGAATTGAATATCCCTGTGGTGCATGTTAGTAAATTATATATTACGGAGCAATGGAACACATAAAATATTGCAGAAATATAAACACAGAAAACGCATAAAACAAGAGAGACACAGATATATGTGGTTCACCTAGTTTGGGCTATGTCCATGGAGAAACAACCAGTCCTTCCTTTTATATTATCCAACAAACTGAAGAGATACAACCTACAGCAGATCCGTTGTAACACCCTCTTCACTCTCAGTCACCTCTCTCTTTGTCACTCAGAATAGAAATCTACATAGACGTAATACAATTCCCTCATATATAGTGAGGGGTTGCCTTCTACAACAAAAAACCCTAAATTAAACATAACTTCTACCATCAAATCATTCGCCTAATGAACGGCCTAGATTGACTAGAAATTACTATACTTTTACAAGGCAATTTTACATCTATTTTTAGCTTCGGGCGTGCTGCCCCCGAAACCCCCCACCAAGGGGAGCTCCCCAAAGGTCACAACTGCCCCCCTAGACCCCCCTACAGTGAATATTTTATGGGCAGCGTTGCCACCCCATTTTGAACTGGGGTCCAATGTGGCGATACCTTTGAATAAAAAAGATAATCGGGCTCCACACCCAACAATCTCCCACTTGGAGACTGACTATAGCAACTCCACCGCTACTTCATTTGCTGGACAATGACTCCTCTTTGGACCTGGCTATTTCTCATCTTCTTCAACATACTTGAAGACCAATTGGAACTGAGCATATTCTCAGTTTCTCCCTGGTTACAACCTTCGTTAGCATATCCATAAGATTCTGGCTAGTGTGTATCTTTTCCAACTTCAACTCTCCATCTTCCAACACTGATCGTATGAAATGGTACTTGAGCTATATGTGTTTAGCCCTAGAATGAAATGTTGAGTTCTTTGCAAAATGAATGGCACTTTGGCTATCACTGTATAATGTGCCCATATCATGCTCCTTAACCAATTCACCCATAAACCATTGTAACCAAATCATTTCTTTACTAGCCTTTGTAGCAGCAACATACTCTGCTTCTGTTGTTGAAAGTGCAACAACATTTTGGATTTTTGAAACCCAACTGATAGTTGTTCCACCAACAGTAAATACATACCATGTAGTGCTCCTCCTGTTATCTCTGTCACTTGCAATATCTGCATCAACATATCCCTGTAGAGAAATGTTTGAACCACCAAAGAATAATGCTTGATTTGTGGTACCTTTCAAA
>APFE030114393.1:60575-71134 GCA_000404065.3 Pinus taeda | reverse complement strand
ACACTATCCTTGATCTGGACTTGGATCTACCTTTCCTTGATTTACTATGATATCTTGAGCTCTTTCCTCTTTCCATTTTTCTTCCCCTAGACTGTGCACTCAAAGCATTACCTAATGTCTCACTGGAGCTTTTCTGACGCATTTCCTCGCTAAGGATAGTACCGACAACATCATCAAACTTTAAAGTGCTAGATCCAAAAACAGAGTTACTAATGGCCATTACTAAACCATTCCAACTTTCTAGTAATGAGCACAAGAATAACAGAGCTCTAACTTCATCATCAAAGTTTACCCTTGCAAAACATAACTGACTTGTAACAGTATTAAAATCATTTAAGTGATCTGCAATAGATCCACCTTCCGACATCTTTATATTAAATAACCATTTCATAAGAAATACCTTGTTTGAGGCCAAGGGTTTTACATATAGTTTCTCCAATGCCTTAATCAAACCCTCTGTCATTGTTTCCTTCGAAATTTTGAAGGTGAACGACGCTGCAAGGCACAACCGTAATGTTCCAAGTGCCTTTCTATCGAGAAGGTTCCATTCTTCATCTATCATGCCCATAGACATCTTTGTTTTTCTGCCCAATGGTAGGTATAGATATTTCTGATACAGATAATCTTCCATCTGCATCTTCCACAACAAGAAGTTTTGGCCATTAAGTTTCTCAACCCTAAACTTACCATCTTCCGCCATTGCTCCCACTCAAACGAGGAACCCTTCTTTCCTGTGAGTTTATCAGCCAGAGAGACCTTCGACTTTGATACCAGTTGTTAGTAAATTATATATTACAGAGCAATGGATCACATAAAATATTGCAAAAATATAAACACAGAAAACACATAAAACAAGAGAGACATAGATATACATGGTTCACCCAGTTTAGGCTACGTCCACGGAGAAACAACTTGGCCTTCCTTTTATATTATCTAGAAAACTGAAGAGATACAACCTACAGGAGATCTGCTGTAACACCCTCTTCACTCTCAGTCACCTCTCTCTTTCTCACTCAGAATACAGATCTACATAGACGTAATACAATTCCCTCATATATAGTGAGGGGTTGCCTTTTAGGGCAAAAAACCCTAGATTAAACATAACTTCTACCGTTAGATCATCCACCTAATGAATGGCCTAGATTTACTAGAAATTACTATAATTTTACAAGGAAATTTTACATATGTTTTTAGCTTAGCAGGCGCTGCCCACGAAACCCCTGGCCAGGGGGGGGCTCCCCAAAGGTTGCGATCGACCCCCTGGACCCCCCCTGCAGCGAATATTTTACGGGGGGTGTTGTCGCCCCATTTTGAACTGGGGTCCAATGTGGCGATACCTTTGAATACAGAGGATAATCAGGCTCCGCACCCAACAGTGCAGTCCCTGTGGTTAAGAAGTGGATTATGTCCTCGAAGTGGTCATTTGCAACATGCAATGCATAGAGTTGTGCATCAAGTAGTCATCCCTCCAAATTTGTTGGCTCCTCATCGTTCTCAATTCGTGATAGTTGATCAGGACCTATGTTTAGGTGTCTTGGCTTCACGATGACCTCGAAGTCATATTCTTGAAATAGTAACAACCATCTACAAATTCACCCCCCCAGCATAGGCTTATTCACTAAGTATTTCAATGCGGAATGATCAGTATACATCTTAAAGTGCCCACCTAGCAGATAGTGGCGGTATTTTTGGAGTGTGTATACCATCTCCAGTCCCTCGTGCTCAGTAGTAGAATAGTTATTTTTAGCTTTGGACATCCGCCATCTTGTGAACACGATCGGGTGATCGACACCTTCCACACCATCCTACATAGGTACAGTGTCTAGCACAATACACGATGCATCAACATGTACATGAACATTGATGTCCCATTTTGGAAAGGGTAGAATAGGTGTGGATGCCATTTTTTCCTTGAGAACCTCTAGAATCTCCTTACATTCCTCATTCCAACAATATGTAGCATCTTTTTTCAACAACTGTTCCATTGGTGTCGTGATTTGTGCATAGCTCTTAATGAACTTTCGGTAGTACCCAGTGTGTCCCAATGTGGCGTGCAATTGTTTGAAACTTCACGACACCTCCAGATTGAGTATGACAACAACCTTCACGGGATCCACCATCAGGCCTTGTCTGCAGAACACATCACTGAGCAAGTTTTCGAAGGGGGCGAGGAAAGTTCACTTCTTAATGTTCACCACAATCTGGTGTTGTTGACAATTATCCAACATTAACCATAAGCTCGTGATATGTTTCTTGACTAGCCAAAATACAGTCCAATCATCAAAATAAACTTCCAAAAACTTATGGATGAGTTCCTTGAACGCGACCACTACTACACGTGAAAATATCGTCGGGGCATTCTTTAACCCAAATGGCATAATAGTGTACTGAAAACATCCCCATTCAGTCATGAAGGTGGTCTTCCTTCTATCTTAGGGTGCAATCTTAATATGATGGTACCTTGATAACCCATCCGTAAATGAGTATGTTTCCTATCCAACAACATTCTCCTAAACTTCATCTGTAAATGGCGTCAGGAACGGGTCATGAACACAAGTGTCTTTCAGTTTTCGAAGGTCCACGTAGATTTGAATTTCGCCCTTCTATTTTTTATCGTGTACTATCATGGGACTTACCCAGTCAGATTCTTCCATAGGTTCAATAATTCCTGCTGCAAGCATTTTGTCCAATTCTTCATAGACATTTTCCTTATATTTTGGATTCAAATGGCAGGGACGCTACTTAACTAGCTTCGTGTCTGATTTCAGAGTTATCTTCATCATCCATAGATCACCGAGGATCCCTTTTAACTCGGTTATTTTGGTCGGGAATAATTCTTGATATTCACAAAGTAATTCAATGACCTTATTTACTGTGGCATTGTCCCAATAGTCCCCAAGTGTTACGTACTTTGGCTCCTTCTCTGTATCAATGTTCACTTGTTTCGTTTTTAGTGGCGCAGTGATGTCGGGGTCCTTGATCACTAGTCCTCGAACCTCGCAACTCCCCTCTGTTTTCGGAATATTGATGTTTCTAGGGTCATCATCATCATATTCTACCTGCACGTTGTAACATTCTAGGGCCTGGCTCAACTGATGAGACCACCCTAGCTACACTATTTCTTTTGGTTCTAGTGGTATTTTGAAAATAGCAACCTTCACAACTTGCAGTGCATCATCAACAATATCCATCCATTGGTCCTCAAATAAAAACATTAATAAAAATCCTTCATGTAAGATATCCCATTCGCTTGTACCATGTCAGACTTCTGTTTCAGTATACCAGTTCCTTGGGATGACATCTAGGGTATGATAAAATAAGTGTACCCACTGTGGCTGGGGTTCTTCTCCATAGGCCTTGGTCCATTTTGTGAGGTGCATGCGCGACTCATCACGTCCATTGTATTTCTCAGTTATTCATAGCTCTAGCTTCCCAAACCTTATCTGCATCATCCGCTTGTAGCCACACCAGTCTTCTAAGGTTCCTTCATGTGTTCCCCACCAATGCGCAAGCATTGCACGCAATGCCCATTTTAATGCATTGAACCTCTGGTGCTCTGGTACTGCGCTCTCAAACTTATTCAAGAATTTGTCCACCACTGTAACCCATCATATGTTGATAGATATCAATCCTAAACTGATACGAAATGCATTGATTTAGTCATCATATTACAGTTTAGTGTTGTTACTTGGATTAACTGATTATGCCAGTGTTCATCTTCTTCTTTTGAATATGAGGAATCTATGTTCTCCCACAGTATCTACCCCTCCACAGTCGGATTTACCTAATCTTGATCTTCCGCAGTTATTTTGTAGATATAATCCAAGTCATCATCACTTCCACTGTCGTGGATGGGTTCAGTGTAGCACGCTCCTTCAGTTGGATCTAACAGAATAACTACGCGTAGGGACTTTTTCTCGAATATCATTTTTCATCTCTTTAGGTTGATGACTCCATTCATATCCGTGGCCTAGTCTATCCTTAAGAATGCGGGGTAAGGGTTACTGTCATCCACAATTTCTATTACCTCAAAATCTGTTTTTGTGCTTGTGCCTTCGATGTCCACTGTGACTCCTTGCAATCTTCCCATGGGCAAGATATTTTGTTGGTTCACCATCTGTGGTTGAATATGAGACCACTGTAATTCAGGCCTACCCATGTGTTCCCATGTCTTTTTATGTAGCACATTCACATCTGAACCTAAGTCTAGGATGACTTGATCCATTTCAAAGTTGTCAATCTACGTTGTCAATCGCATTTCCCGTGCCGCTGCGCAATGCATGCCTCCCAAGTTTGCAGACCACACGTGGTTCACCTAACCCTGTGCACCTTGTTATTAGTTCTTGTAATCCCTTAACTACCTTATTGTCACATAGCAGCTTTATGCATGTCTCTAAAATGGTAGTAAGCATAGAGGGATCCAATTCCGGCTTGGGTTGATCTTTACTACATGAAGCAGAGACCTCTGCAAATCTCTTCTTAGCCTCCAGAAACATCTCCTTTGCACACTCCAAGTTGAGCTTAAGTTCCTTTTTAGGGGCCTTGTGAACCTAGGCATGTTCTTCAAGTTGCTTCCCTTTATCTTCCCCTATGGCTATGCCACTTCTGAGCATCATGTTCATGTTGGGGTCTTCGTGCAGTTTGGACCTCATCATTTTCACATTCTACATTGATGTAGGTTGTGCTACCCTTTTCTCACATATCTGTGCTATCAATGTGGTACAATCTATCATTTTGTGATCGAACTACTCAAAGTATGAAGACTCTATTCTAGTTGGGTTGGTACAATCATGCGCGTAGTGCCCAGGTCGTCCACAATTGTAGCAAATTAACTTTACACAACCTCGTCGAGGTCCCATTCCTCCCCATCCTCATCCTTGCCCCTCGAACCCACCACGCACTATTGCTGCAGCTAGATCTTGACCTCGCATCTCAATCTACATCCTATAGGTAGGTGTTCAATCCATCAATAACTCATAATTCTGATAGTCTGGTTCATCATCACCCACCAATCTATAAAAATTGTAAAATAGTTGTTGGGGGTCTGTGTAAACGTCTGCAATAGATGACAGTTGTTTGTTGTCTGCTTTCCTCCCACTTGATAGATCGCACGCCAAAGTGTAAGAGTCGCACTTGGTCCTACATGCACCTTTCATCTCAATGGCATTGGTCCTCCCCCTGCCAAATAGTTCACAAATACCAGACAATGATCCTTATCATGGCCCTAGCTCCTACATTTTATGCACAACACTTCTTCTCACACTTCTAGCCAGGGCACCCTATCCTATTTCAAACTCTGCACCTCTAAGCATAGGTTTTGTAGTCATGTGGATTTGTTGAACTCCTAATCTAGCACCTTATATTAGAGTTTCATGCAACCTCATCGCTATCTCTAATGCTTCAGCCTGGGTTGAGATCTTCTACTTTGACAGTGCCATCCTCAGATGTGGTGTCAAGGATGCCACAAACCACGCGTGGTGTTGCACATCTGTCAGCGTCATGTTAGCTTCGCGGATCATACTCTTCAAGAGCTAATCCAAATCCCATGGAGTCTCAGTTGGAGGCATCAAAATTTCCTTAAATTCGATGATGGACTGAGTTTTTTATTTCAGTCTGCTAAACTCTTTGTTCAATTCATCCTGGATCTCTACTATTCCAGCATTTGGATGATCGCTAGAGTGCTTGATATAGCACGTCAACGCGTGATCCTACAGTGCACTCACCAAAGTAGCCTTTTTAATGTTATCATCTATAATACCTTGGGCTTTCCATATTTCCTTTACCATGAACCATAACTACTCTAGTTTCTCTTTTCCTCTGCCTCTAAATACAGGCAACTTGATCGCACTCGCCATTCCAACCCTTGGAGGTGGTGGAGGAGGCATAGGTGAAGATGGGGTTGATGTAGATGAAGCTGGAGATGGCATGGATGGAGGTGGTAACAGTGGAATGTGCTTCTCTATCAACTGGACCGTAGTTCTCGGAGAGAACCCAGCGAGCTCCTCCTCGCTATCTCGCGAGAGTGAAATCAGGGGATTGTTCTCTAATCCTTTGATCCCTTGGTAACCTCTTCCACTCCACATTATCCCAAACATCAATGGATTCGCATAACCCGTTTTTCACATAATAACATTTTAATCCTAGTATTCAATGATTTGATGTACTTACCCCGCGGTCCTTTGAGAAAATGTCTTTCTGCTTGACGGTTGTATCGACTTAGTGGAAAACCCTCCTATTATCTAATCCCACCACTCTTCAATCTCTTTCTTCATAGGGTTCCATCATTCTAACATCAGACATCCCTTAGGCAGATCTTGGTCCCGACAATGGAACCATTTGTCGGCTTGATGGGGCCTGACCCAAGTTCCGAAGTGTTTTAGCCAAACAAATGCTGCACTACCGGCCCTTTTGGAAACAATCCGTAGAGCGCAGCCCGAAGTCTCACCCGAGGTAGTATGGGAGGGTGCTGGAACCATGTTTCCGCACCTTAGGGATGTCATGATGAGGACTGGAAGGGTCACGAACCGATCTGCGCACTCACGCTACTTTGCACATATCATCTGGCCTTCGCATAGCTCCGTTGCGAGGCATTTCTTAGATTCTTATTATTAATGTGTTTGATTATAGATCAGATCTAATTCTTAAGATCTTCAATCAAGCATTTAATAGTTATAACCAGTGCACGCACTCATAAATCTTACAAATTTGCATAAACTCAGAAAATAAGTATAAACATATAGATCTGCGATAAAACACACAATTTTTGTAGAACAACTTATCATTTATTAGCTTTAATCCAGTACATTCACATTCCACCCTGCACACTTAGTTGCAAGGGTCCACATACTCAGCTACAGACTCTACTAGGCCTCTGCGCACACAGCTGCAAAGCCTTTATCTATCTATTAACACCCATGACTCAGACATACAGACTCAGAGAAAATATGCAAGTACAAACCCATACTACATCATATTTTTCCCAAAAGCTACCTTCTACCCTTAGAGCCTCGCTTTATTTATATATTCCCATGGTCAAAAGACCATGGGTAGGCCAACTCACTCTCTATTATTTTACTTTATTTTCAGGTGGACAACCCTTTGGCTCTACCTATTACAGTTCATGCTCCGCACACTTCGCGGATCTTTTACAATATCATTACCCTAGATTATCAGCTTTAAGCCCCAAAACCATTACACAGTGCCTCCACTACCCAACAATATCTTTCACAGATTTCAAAGCATTTTGCAGGGCTGGGATCATCTTGTCACAATGATGGAGTTATGGTATAGTGTTGAGACAACCATTAAAAATATTGAGATCTAATATAGGCCTTAAGAGTCAAGTCTTTAAAATACGTCAACCCATGACAATGACACACTTGTTAAACATGACAAATAAAAAAATTCCTTCCTTGCCTTTTTCAGTGCCCATGCTACTTGGATTCTTATCAACTTGAAAATTTTGCAAGGCATCATAACATCTAACATAAATTTTCAGAAATTTGTTTAATGAGATCATTAAAACCCTGTCATATTTTATTTTTGTGGTGTCATATTCCTTCATTTCAATAGTGTTGGCATGCATCTCTTGTTCTAGCATAGAAAGAAGGTCCCCAATATCATGAACATGCACCTCACTTTTAATGTTCATCATTGAAATGATTTGTTCATGAGCACATGCGCAAACCACCAAATGCTCTTGTTCATTCAAAACTTTGAAACACTTGTTTAAAAGCTTAGCATGCTTCAACCTATTGTTTGGGATCTTTTAAAGTAACAACTTGTGAGCCAACCATACTCAAGGCTTCCAGAAATTCCTAAAAAGGTAGCTATTAGATCACCATGATTAGGAATATCGGAGTTATCATTTCCAAAATTTTTGCAGTACATACAAAGTTTAGGTGCAATAAATAAAAATATTTAATTGCTTATGCAATCATCTGGATAAAATTTGAGAACTTGTTCCAAGATTGATAAGACTAAAGTGATTTCCAATATAAGCATATTCAACAGCTCTAGAAAAAATTTGCAAGAAAGCATCTCTTTGTCATAGAATTCGTGTTTTGAGATAAACCTGGAGTCTACATTTGTACGAATATCTTGAGCTAGTTTGCCATTTATAATGTAGATGGAGGAGCTAGAATATGGCAATGATTTTGCATGGTATTTCTCACACAAAATTAGTATTGCAAGACCCCAAAGAAAACTAAAATCTTATTTTTCCAATTGAACCATGATGCAACTAGACGTGTTGGTATCGAGTGAATTCATTTCTTTGGTATTTTCGGTGTAAGGGTTTCTGTGCCCAAACATCGTTGAGGCTGCATACAAAACAGTAGATTGAAGAATAATTGGTCTGATTTCATGTACATATGGTACCACAACTGATCTAATAGCTATTGATTCCGTGACATCAATAAATAGCTTGTAATCCTTTGAGAGCACACATGCATGTAGGAGTGAATGATTTTCAAGAAGCACAATCCAACATTATTCAAGGAGGTTTGGGTCATTTGACAAAAATGGTACAAATACATGATATTCCTTAATATCATGCCTGCTCTTCATGCAACAATATGTATATTCCTTGAAAACTACATGAGTTGCAAGAAGTGTGATTTTCACCTTAAATCCAATTTGTTTTACAAATTAAGGGTAATAGAGGCCTCCAGATGTTAGAAGTGGTGATGCAACCAAAGTTTGGGTCAACCCTCTTTAGCACATAGAGGAAAGAAACTACCCATCAACATCATATACCCCATGACCATTCACTGGGTCTACACAGTTAAACTTGTAATATGCTAATGGTATTGAAAAATATTCATGATAGACAAACACCTCATTTAACTTTGAACTAGTAGAATTACACCTATCAGCTACAAAAATCCCCACAAGGTTATTTTCATTTTCAGGCCCAAGATATGTCGAATAGGGTTGAAAATTACACTTCTTGTAATTGTTTCTAGGTTCCAAGGCTTGATTGTACCATCAATTGAAGCTAAGGCAAGGTTGGTCGAATCAAGAGACTTGACATTATCCACAATTTTCTTGTGATGTGCCTAAATCCACCATAGTGTTTTTATATTTCAATGATCATCATAATATATTTTATAATCTACAGATCTAGATGCAAGTAGCCATGCAGAGCTTGGTGGAAACTAAACAACACTTTCTTCCTGATTAATAATCCAAAGTTTCACATGGCCATCACTCATTTGCACAATGCTCATTTTCAATAAACTAGTGCAATTTGTTAGACTGTCAAGCCTTTTTTATTGCTTAGAAATGGGTTCTAATATTATGGGTTTAAAGTTTATTCCATTATTTTAACAGCGTATACTGCCATATCATTTTAATTCTTTCATTTTTTGAGAAACCATGAGCCACTTAACTTGCAGGACTAGGAAAATTTGTAGTGCTTGTGTATAATGATCCACCACTTCTAGATTATGGGACTGTAGCTTCTTTTCCTCCAAAACATCTATAGAATGGACCACCTCTGTAGCTAAGAAATCCTTATAGAGACTGCAACCTCCCCTTTTAAGAATATATCTTCCCTTGCTTCAATCATAAAATATAGTTGTGATGTCAGGTAACTAAGTAGAAGGATTTTGGTCAGCAAGCAATGACACTAATTCGTTCGTTACTATAAATGCTAGGCCAATTTGCAACTGTCTGTCCTATGCTTTTCTCTAATAGGAAAAATTCCTCCAAATTTGTCCTTTATATCTTAATCTTGGACTTCACCGTCAAATACATGTGTTGTCTCTTTTGTAGGATTTCAGTAGGATTTCATATATTTCCCATATATTTATTTACCTTTTGGCTCCATCTAAATGGATTTTTCAAAGCTTCAACTGCATTTGGATCCTATACGGAATTAACTGCTTCCATGTCTTCATCCTTATTTGCTTCTCAACTAAATATACCAAGCCTTCAATCCTTCTTGTATCAAATTTAGGTTTGCCATTACCTCTTCCCTTCTTGGCAACCCTTGATGATACCCAAGCTTCCAAGAGTTTTGTTACCTTTATGAAGGATTTCCTATAGTCTTAAAATTTCTGATTTGGAAACAATTTAGTTTTTTCCTATTAACTTAAAACTTCTTATTCTGGTTCCAAAATTCTTCTTTTCAATATGTTCTAGTCCAACAGCTAGCCAGGAGCATGCTATGATACCTCTGTGATGTACCAATTCTAAATTATGTGAATTTTTCCTTCATAAACAAACTTTCTTTGACAATTTTTTATGAATAGTTAGAGTGGAATAATTTCATCAAAAACTTGACGTGCATAGTAAGGAAAATAATAAAGCAAGAGGAAGTAAGAGGCAACCATTAATTTTATTGCTCAATTCAAAAAGTTGTTATAGTGTAGGAGGATCAAGGAAACTGGAAATTCACTTAGTGACAACTTTTGACCAATCTCGACCTAGTGGTATAAACTAATATAAACTCAAAAATAAGGTAGAAAACGTTAGTCTCCTTCAGAAATTCTGAACCCTTTAATGATGTTTCTTAATAATAATTAATAATTTTAATTATCAAAATAAATATTTTT
>APFE030114393.1:45393-58668 GCA_000404065.3 Pinus taeda | reverse complement strand
AAATCTCATCCCTCCCTCAGGAATATATTATTATCATATTAGTCTTCTTCCAAAAGTATTCTATGAACCCCATTCTCAATACATCTTTCCAATAAAAAAACACTATTTTACTAAATACCTTTTCTAGAACCTCCAATACATATAAATGCCCCCATATAACTACAATATATTGACTCTATTTTTTAGAATTGTAAAACCCCTTTATGAATGAATGTTTTGATATTATGGTTAATAAGGTGAAGTACTTGTGCATAAAGATTGGATATGTTTGTTATAAAAACTAATTTTTGAACTTCAAGGGATCCACGAGAAATAAGAAAAGATAAGGCTTGAGCCTTAGGTATAGGCTTTAATGATTCATATACCTCATGTCTCCTCCGATGTAGTAGGTGTTCCTATTCTTGCGATGGAAGCCTTTTCCTCCTCCCTTATTAGCCCAATTTTTTTGGAGATATTTCTCATGTGACGTTGTTACGCATTAGATGATGAACCCCAACAAGTTGAATGTATGTGGGGTGGCATCTAAAACCTTAGTCCATATTTGAAAACTAGTAGTGTTAGCCATGACCTTGGTCAACTGTTTTTTAATTAATTTTCCACTCCTTGAATGACGATGTGAAAAAATATTCTTGTGTCAATCTTGGAAGTTGAAGGGGATACCAATGAATTTACATCTTTGACCTTGTTGAATTCAGGATCATATTTGATTAGCTAACAAACTAGTGTGATCTCATAAACATTTTCCAGAACACTTGATTTTATTTTGACACATTGAATTCATGATGCTAAAGTTGGGTAGGTTTGAATGTAGTCCATCATATTTTCCACTCATTCAAGTTCCTTCATGATGTAAGGAATCATCTACAAAATTCCCATTAATTGGTTGTCTAGTTCCTTGTTTAGGGAGAGGAGCTCCTTTGATTAAACCTTGTCCACTCTTTTTGATATATATTAGGTAGCCCAAGGATTCAACTTTCATTAATTACAAAGCTGGGGTTAATAGGATCTCTTAGTAGATCAACGTAACACATTGTACTTTTGTTATGCTTTTGGTGATACACAGAAAATGGAAAAATGATTAATAATTTCTTTATTAACTCATAAAATTCAACAATTTATCTTTTAATAATGTTACCATGCAATATTGTGGCAAATCATACTAGGTTTCAAGGTTTATTGTCTAGGAAATATTTTCCATGTTTGTTATAAAAGCTAGATCTTGAACCAAGAGAAATCTATAGGACATAAAACAAGATATAACTAATAATGTGTTGAATTATATTTAATGAGAAATTTATAATGACCTCCAAATAAGGTGTAGGAGGAAGACAAAAAATGGAGCCAATACTCAAAGTAACCCATTTTTTAATTGTATAAAAACTTTCTTTTGAGGCCAGGCTATTCCTCCATGATGTAATTTTAGTAACTTAGTTGATGAGACTTATGCCTAGTTGATTTGGACCAATATTTATTCCATATGTAAGTTTATTACAATGAGTTGGGTGAAATATTATCACTCTCCTAACTCATAAAATATTTCTATATACCAATTTTATACTCTTGTATATACCTAATATAATATAGAGTGTACAATTTGATTTTCTCTTGCGCTTTCTTTCTTGTGTGATTGTTCTTATTTCTCTTTCAATGCATGCAAAAATCAATAAGTTTTATTTTCTTCTTTCTATTGTATTATGATTTTTTTTTTGGGTTGAGATATTATTTTTCTTTCTTCTAATAAAGTGTATTCCTATTTATTCAGTTTAATTATCTTAAGTTCAATTATTTCAATGGGTGGGTATTGGATGCAAGATCTGCAAATAGAACAATGAAACTTTTTGATTTGTGCAAGATAACTAATGGTTTGCATACCTTTTATTGTCACAACTATGTGATTTGTCTAGTTCTAATTCATTTTCTTGTTTATGGAAGTATTATCCTGAATTTCTTTGATGTGTGTGGAAACTTGAAATGTTATATTTCTTTATGTGGAGGTAATTCAACATTAAAATTAAAATGGATTTCATAAAATAGAATATAAGGATTTGAATATCCATTTATTATTCTTAAAATGCATGTAAAGAAGAGAGTTTTCCTCTTATTATTTTCACCATTTCTTTACGAGTTTTCCTCTTATTATTTTCACCATTTTATTTGGTAGAGCACATGGTTGAGAATGATGCATTTCTCCTTTTCTCATTTGTTTGGAATTTATACCAATTGACTGAGTATTTTGTGTAGCTTCATTGTTGTTTTTTTATACCTATAAATTAATTTCTATTGTGTAGTTACCAATAGAAATTAAGCTTCATTGTCTAGCTTGATTTTTTGTTTTATACCAATAACTTCATTTTTGTTTTATAGAAATAGCTAGTTTTGTGTAGATTCATTTTTGTACAACGTTGATCATAAGATAGTAATAATTCCCATGGTTATGACAAATATGAATGAGCATTAGGATCTAGATATATTGGGGTTGTCTTTTTTTGTGAAATGACTATTTTTTAGGATGTAAATGAATATGAAAGAAGAAAATCAAGTGGGTACAATTGCTTAGATTCATTGAAAGGGGGTATAAATGACATAGTTTTAGAAACAATTCCAAAATGTCATTTGTGTGTCATATATGCCATTTTTTGTAGGTATGTGGAGATAACATGCGAAAATGATACTATGGAATACAACTAGTTAATGATGCACTTATTTTTATTTATTTTTACTCGCAAAGGAGAGACAAGGCTAAGATGCAACCAATAAATCATTATGTTAGAAGGAGGTTTACTTCCTCTATACCCTAAGGATCATTTCATATTGGGGCATGTTAACCACCCACATGTATGAGTAACCATCAGATAATTTCTTTCTTCTATGATACAATTTTCCAGCTAGATGTCATACATTATTTATTATATGTTGTCTTTTTCTTTCCATTTGTTTTCACAAGATATCTACAACTTGATATTCTTAAATTGTAACTTAGTTTACATGATTATTATTAAGTTCCCAAGGTGTTATTTTTCTATGGTGGTATTTTATTTGCTTTTTTTATACATGTTATATGGCCACATAGTGGCCACTATCACCCAACTGAAGAAAACTTGTTCGATTTTATTGTTTTTTTGAGGAAAAATGACATTTGCATAGCTGAAGTTGAGGTATATGTCGTATAAATATTTTATAGTCTACTTTAGTTTATATTCTAGTTTTCATCATATTTCAGGTCTTATACTCTACATTATATCTTCTTTCATTTCAGAAGAGGAACTCAGTATTGATGGTCAAAAGCAGGATTTGAAGACAGAGGAGAACAATAACACTAGAGCGAAAAATGGAGAGAGAAAGAGAGAGAGAGAAGAAGAAGAAGAAGAACCAATCTAGTGATACCCTTAAAGACAATATCTCCCATGCAACACACACACATAGAGACTGCTGATCAAGTTTTCAGAGTTGGTGAATTCACCTATAATGCCTTCACAACACAATGATAATGTTTTGAAGTGATGAAACAATATTTCATGTGTAAACTGTAGTCAAACCAATATTAAGTTGGGAACAAGTATTGTAATGCTTGAAATTTCATATAATATAATTTATGTGATTGAAATTATTTATAGTTGCACTTGATATTATTTAGAATTGTAACTAACATATGTAACTATGTGTTTTCATATTAGATGAGAATGTACATTGTATGACATTTTTTATTTTAGTCGCAAAATAATACTAATTAATTTATGCTAATTAATAATGAACACATAAATTCAATCTAAAAATACTAAATTAGCAGTTTATATTGATTAATGATGAACACAAATAAAATGAATATATAACTAAATCAATCATTTATAATGATTATTAATGAAAGCAAATGAAATCAATATAAATTATTAAATTATTTGTTTATATAATGAATATGAAACCACCAAAAAAATTTAAATGACTACTACAAATGATAAATTTGTGATTACAAATGACAACTAAATTTTGTATATATATGACTATTAGTAGCTAATTTACAGTATCTTATAACATGACCAAAATTTAGTAATATTTCTTTGGTCATTAATTGGTTTCAAATAATGACTGAAATTTGCATATATATGACTATTAGTAGCTAATTTACAGTGTCTTATAATACAACCAACATTTTGGTCATATTTGCTTGGTCATTAATTGGTTTTCTCAGACGATCATATAGTAATATATTTTGTTGTATATTTGGTCATTAATTCTAGAAATTAATGACTAAATTAATGACCAAATTAATGACTAAATATATACTAGATAATAAAATTGAGACAACCAATTAATGACTAAGCTAAAGCAACTAAAATTTGGCGGCGTTATAAGATACTATAAATTAGCTACTACTAGTTACCGACTAAAAAATGGTCATTTATATGCAAAATTTAGTTGTTTTTTTAGTAACTAATTAGCCATATAGTACTAGTCGTAATCGAAGGTCTTCATGACTTCACATTTGGTTTTGGTTTATATTTTAAAACCATGGACTCATAACTATATATATATTTTTTCCTTTAATGGTATGAAAGGGTTTCGACTGTTAAGTTATTGTCTCTTGTGAATGCGCTTGAAAGAGTAATAATAACCTAGATTCTTTTAAATTGTCTTAATAATGTACTTGTATAGTTTACTGATTGGGCATCTTGGCTGCCATATATTAATGTTTCTTGGCTTAGAACTGTTCTCGATTGTCCATCGTGACTAACTGTGAGAATAAATCTGAGAGTAGATTATGCTAATGTATCCACAACATTTTCAATGTTTGTCTTTCATTCTGCATAACCATTTATTGTTGGTTTTATTATGACAAGGTTATTGTTTAATTATGTGTAAATTAGCTGACCCACAGAGGTCTCATTTGGTGCTTCCTGAGATGTAGTGTTTATTGATTCTATATTTCTAGTAGAAGTGTGTTTAAACTATACCATTGTTTTGTTATAATCATTTACAAGTTATTTACAAGAATCAAATGCATGGTTATTACTTATCCAGAGTCTTCCTTAAATATATATTATTTCTATTGTTCTAAGCTTGATTGAAAATCAATGGTATGTAAAATAATTATACAGACTAGCTTTCCTTTCAAAAGACTTTATGAATACTCTAATAATATATGAGTTTGTCATTATCGAAAAAAAATTCCACCTTTACTCAAACCTTATATTGACTTAAGTAAGGAGAAATTATTTGTAAATCAAAAAATAGAAACTTAGATCAAAATCTTCTTAAATCACTTATCTGTGTATGATTGAATTCCTAGAAACCATCCTCCCAACCACGAGTCAAGAAATTATGTCTTGACTCTCCCTCGGGCTCCTCACTCCAAAATGGTGTTTTTTGTAGTTGAAGATATTTAACTAACCTCAAGACTTCTCTATACAGTTCGAATCTCAACTATTCCACCCAAGGAATTCCATTGGCTCCACGGCCAGCTCAAGAACAACCCTAGGCCAACAGTACTCCAACAATGTGAGATCGTTGTTGATCTTTTCCTGGCACTTTTCGACACTGAAAATTATTGTCCTCTCCCCACAAGTAGAAGGAAGAAGGACCACAAAAATTGTTTCCTTCAATTGTTTTTCTTTAATTGTTTGGAGATTCTTGGAATTCTTCTTTACGGTTCTTTTAAAATAATAGGCCTAATTAGTTATACAATTTTATTTTTAAGAAAGCAATAAAAACATAGTCTAGAGTTCAATATTTATAACAAGTAATTAAAATTATTGTGATAAATGTTGCACTTGGGGGTGACACAGATGTCCTTTGAAGAGTTCTATAACTATGTGTTTGTGCTTCAATCTAGATAGCCAATTGTGTGCTTGAAGGATATGCTCCAACACAAAAGTTTTAGCATGAATGTTTATAAGTTGTGTTTGAAGGATATTTATAGAACTTGAATAATATTTATAATTTTGTTGCACTAAAAGGGACTTTCTACATCTTAATATAATAATGTGTAATTCTATTCATGCTTAACATGGAGTTGATATGTGTCATTTATAAAAATATTAAATAAATTCCAATATTGACCGTAAATAAAATATTTCAATATCTACCTTGATTGAAATATAAAGAAGATGCATAATTCCTTCAATATTAAATTTAGTAGATCATCACATATGGTTTTAAGCAAATCCAAAATAAACCAAAATTAAAAATAAATAAAACAAAGTTTAGATAAATCCTTACACAAATATTTAATATGTTTTTGGAATTTTAACTAATTCTTTTTCAAAAATTTGTAATTTAAAAATTAAAAAAATAATTTTATAATATTTAAAAATTGGAAATTTGAATAATCTTCCAAAAAACATTCTAATTAAAAGTGATAAGAAGTAAATAAATAAAATTTTATTTTTTATAACAAATTTGAGATTTTTTTATAATAATATAAATTAAATTAATTTCTCGAAATAAGATATAATTAGAGATAATGTATTTTAAATTTTTTTTAAAATATTTTATATCACTAATTTCTTTAATTCACAAGCTATTTGCATATTGGAAAATTACTAATAACAGATTTATACAACTTTAAAAATAAAAAAATATTTAGTTTATTTATAAAATTTTACTTATTTAACATATAATTTATTTAATATATTACTTACAAGTTATTTCTAGACTAAAAATCTATTACATATTAAATTAAAATATAACATAGTTTTATAATACTTAAAACTAAATTATAATTTATATATATTTATATATATATATATATATATAATTTAGTTTTAATTTTAAATTAGTTATTTTTATGTGTAATATAATAATCTTGCTATGAGAAAAAGACAATTATGTTTGATTGATATTGTCATTTTTTTCCATCTTCCTGGGCTACCCTGAAGTTGTTATTTTGTGTATATTCTTTCTATGACTAACCCCACGAGCAAAACCACGAGGGTAGTGAGCATTGCACGGGGTCTGGGACAGCGCCCTAGGAAAATATTTTTTTACAACCTATATTAGGCGGGCAGACCTACCCATGGTTTTGTGCATGGATTTTGCACATGGCTTTGGGCTTGATGGTTTTCTTCCAATGGTATTTTGTAGATACAGTCAAGGCAACTACGATTATATTCTAGTCTAAGGTTAATGGATTGGGGTTTATAGATGTTTCGACATGTATATATATGTATTGTAACATTGTAAGGAATATAATGAAAAATCAATTTGGTAGTTCTAGTTTGGGGATCCAGGGGAAAATATCTATGTATATTTGTTTTATGTTTATGCTCTTTCCATTGCTTATTTTCTATTTTTAAGAATTCGTTTACAGGTAATTTTTGTACAGGGTTAGATCCTAAAAAAGGCTTGTCCCTTAATCTCTTCCATGCAGACTTTGGGTTTCTTTATTTCCTCCCCTACTCAATTAGCCTCCAAATATTACCTCTGGAAAATTCTTCCTTCATTGAAGCCCATCTTTTCTACTTAGACATAGTAACCATGCTTCTATGTTGTAACATCACAACACTTACCCCATTGCAGTGGTTACTACAATTCCTCTTGTGTTGTTAGAAGAATAGGATAATTTTTTTTTGTCTTTTATCTTTTGCCCATTCAATGGTCTAGATTATTTAATTATGATTAGCGGTCTTCTTCTATTCATGAGTATTATACGTCGACCACATGTATGCATAGTTAACCAAAGTATTCATCACCTATATATAATATATATATATATATATATATATATCTATATATATATATATATATATATAGATATATATAAACATTATCTAGAGTTACGCCTTCCAAATTATTTATATTTAACCTTACTTCATTGGCGATCACAATATGTCATGGACTTATTGTATTGCATGTTGTCACAAGTAATGGATCACATGCTATAATTATATTCTTGTCATATATAATGGTTTTGCTCATCGCTTCTCTCATGTGGTCCCCACCATTTCCTAAGCCCCACCAAGGTTACACCTTGTGTAAATTTTTCATTGATCGATGACCCATGATGCTTATGCTCCAAATAAACAAATTTCAATAGGCAGACATGCACATGTGTTAACAAGGGCAAGTACAACACACAAATAATTTATCATAACCACCCATCTCCAGATCTATAGCTACGATCAATTACGATAGCCTGCATCACCTTTTCTAAAACCACCATAAGGGAGGTTGAAAAAGGTTGTATCGAGTTTTCAAAATCACTTACGGGTTATGTACAGGTACATAAAAATAAGATGAGCTCCATCTCTTTGACCTCTTCCATGGTACTGTCCCACCATGCCATCCCAATCCTGCCACCCTAGAAATTATCCTTACCTTTTCCCCATTATGCCTCTAGGACATGTCATCTTTGTCCCATCATCTTGACTCTCTCCTTGACAACTCCTATTTGCACCTTCGAGATGGGATCTCTTGGACATGTTATCCTGGTACCTTCATCCCTATACTCTCCTATACTCTTCTTTATACCTCTAGGATGGGACCTCTAGGACACATCATCCTAATTCTTGTAAGGGATTTCCACATGGGATTTTGCAAAGGCCAATCAGTTTGAATGACACCACTTTCACTTAGTTATGGAAGTTAGATCATGGTCACCATGACACTATGTTCCCACAACACTGCAATTTACATGCACATATGTTATCAAGAATGAAGTAAAATTATTGCAAAAGGATTGGTTTGGCATAAACACAGTTCAACAATGCGTGCACATATTCTTTTTCATTGTATTTAAGGTTGTGTACACTTAGTTCCTATGGTGCTAATATAATTGCATGTCACGAGTACAAACATGTACACATACATTCAATAACACAGGTTATATTTATAGAGACTTATATTGAAAATTGGTGTCTGGGTAACTAATTATGGGACAAGGAAACTCAACCCAACCATAGATAGTTGTAGCCAATGGTCACTTGTAGCTATCACCCCTGAGCCAAATTCCATAGTTTGAGGGTTTCTTTTTGGGAATCAACCATGGCGAACTGATGAACCATGAACCAAAGATTCTATAATATCTTTCCATAACTAAGTTGTAGCACAACTAGTGCACTCAAACATGGTGGTTTCACCCACATACAAGGACTCTAGAACCAAATCCCAAGTAAGTAAGTACTAGAGAGTCTTGATAAAACTTCAAAGAGTATTTGTAGGAGTATTATTCCACCCTTGCACTTAAGAATTCCTAGGAAATACCATCTCCACCCTCTAGGTGATGGGGGCTCAAGAGGCAACTCCTCCTCACCTAAATGCTTTCTTCCAAACTTCTTCTAACTATAATCTTATCCCCTACCTTCTCTACTCTGATTTGGTTCTCAATGCACATTTCTCCCCTTTGATTTCTTAATGAGTCCTCAAACTCCTTCTTTCTCCTTTTCTCAAATTTACCTCCTCTGTCCTTACTACCAGGATAGTCAAATATCTAGAAATTTCATCCTCTCTACCTTGTAAATTTTTCCCAAGGCAGCATGGAATTCGCTTTTCTTTACAGTTCAGTTAAATTCAAGAACCAAACCATTTAGGGCTCAACAACCAACCTTTAATAACTATAAAAAAATAGTTTTGATTTCTTGCAATAAGTAAACATTGAACATTGCAAGCAAGTAACCTGCTTAGCTTTGGAATCTGTGTCCCTTGACTCATCCCACTTTAATTTTTAAAATTCAATTACATGATGTAATTACATGGAGAAAAAACAAGATAATTTATGGCTAGGTTGTTACGGACCCTGACCACTTGGGGGAACACCATCATTGGTGTTCTCTATCCATATACATAGAGAAATATGCTAAATACAAAGTAGAAACATATTGTTTCATGGAGCTTTATAGGCTCAATTTTTTACAACATTTACAGTGTGTTATGCATTTATTCAATTAGTAAACAAGATATCATAATCATCTAGTTAGACTTCAACCATCAAATATAAGTATGATGGATATTAAGTCACAATTCAACCATTTTCTTGATGGCCCTTTGGAGTATTTTGATGCTTTTGAGGTTTTTAATCCAACTTGGATTGTTCTCTTTGTTTCTTTCTTTACGCACACTATATCGGTTCCCAACCCATCAAGAATTCAATAGGCTTTTATTTTCTTCTACACACATTGGAAAGGTTTCCAACCCAACAATGACCCATTTCATTCTCTTCTCTTTAATCACATACACACATTGGATTGATTTCCAACCTAGAAAGCACCTAGTGCAACCTCATTTCTTTGATCATGTACACACAATGGATTGGTTTCCCACCAGACAAGCAATGAGTTCCTTCTATTGTCTTCTACTCAATTAACACACATTAGATCATTTGCCAAACCTGACAAGCACCTAGTCGTGGATATACATATATTGGATATATGTATATATTTATATATGATTAAGCTTGATTGCTACTCAACAAATATGGGTGCTATCAATCCCAGTAGTCTTTTGTCAGCAGGAATATAGGTGTGTTCCACACCTTGGTAGGTCTGAGAAGTATCATACTTGCCTATTCCATACACATTACACAACACAATGGCCCAGACAGTCACATACCTTCCTTCTCAAAACATTACAGAATTCATACATGTATACACGATGTACCACATCACATACACATACACATGATACACAGAACGAATTCACATGTACAACACACATAACACAATATGACATGTACACAACAACATTAACAATCTAGATACCACAATGTCTCCATCCATAGACATTAGGCAACAATATCTCTAGTGTCTTTAACCACATTTCATAGATCATACTGCTTCAATTTTTTTGTTATATCATTCAACATTCCTTGTTCATAAGATACCATGGGTATAATTGATAAATCATGTTCACACAATATTAAAATTATAGATCAATCAGGGCTACTTTCACCCACCTGATTCCTCAATAACCAAGAACCATTTTATGCCATTCAATATGAATTAAATAAGTTTAACTAGTCCCTATTCCACAATAAGGGCCTCAACAAAACTCTATCACACAAAATGGCATGTTCATATTTACATAAAAAAATCAGTATGATCATGCGCATATCAAAAATTTATATGTATATCAAGCTAAGGCCGGAGAACATCCCTTGTGCCCTTATGATGGCTACCATGCCATTGTCCATCATTCCCATGGAATAACTAGCCATTTGACCATCATGTTGTTGTTCACTCAGTCATAGTCATAACAAAAAATGACTTATGTCAAACGAAACTAGCATTCAGATAACTCCATGTACACAACAAATCATGCATTAGTTCATGGAATTCTCTTCCAGAATTCTTACTTTTTACCTTTCACATTGTTGTTATGTTGAAACTTCCATGCACTTATCCTTTCACTCATCTTCATTGTTGTTTCCATGATTAACTCTCTAATATGTTTCAAAAGCGGATCTTGCTCCAACCCATCTGTCCAGCTCTAGGTTGCTCGTTGTCTGGAACTCATTGAGATTATCACTATTCATGTCCATCATATGTGGCTCTCTTTGGTTCTATTATTCCAAGCTTTGTGGCCTCCCTTCCACCATCAATTGATTTGATTCAGGCCATAAGCATCGAGAATATAAATAAAAGGCTTGTCATAATATCAATAGGCAAAGAAAAAGGGAAAATTAGAGGTAACACCACAAAAGAATCAAATTCATGATTGAAATCATAGAGGAAACCATGCACACAACAACATGGTCATGTACAAATCTGAAATTAAAATGATGTCAGTCATGAAAACTATAAATTAAAACCACCACTTATAGGCACTAACATAAAACAATCTTTAGAACTAATTATATCCCCTTGAGTTCAACATTCATGGTACTCCCACCTATCATACAAGAGCATAGATATACATGTGCATACACATAATCATATATCAATTCAGTTCAATACTTCTTCACAAGGCTCATAGCAACCTTGAAGTGTTACATTCCCCAAAAGTTCACAAGGGACCTTTTCAACACACACAAATACATATTTCAAGGAGATTGAGGGAATGCCCCTCCTCCTTCTCGACATCTTGCATCTTTGATGTGTGTCGTTGTGGCTTCTACGGCTATTTATTTTATTCTCGTGCCTGTGGGGATATTCCTTTTTCAGATTCTCTTCTTCACAACACCAAACAGATATTATCCTCTTATCCTTTTTAGCCTCACAAAGCCTCTTCCTACTTGTGCCATTTTTCCTTTTTGAGGATTCATTTTGATGTGTCATTTCTTGCAACTACTTTTGCAGCTTAACATAGCACTCAACTAATTCTTGTTGCTTCCAAGTGAGCTTTATAAGTTATACCCTGCATATCTTCAACTCATCTTCCAAGTCTTGGAGCTCAACCTCCGAATTCCTGAATGTTTTCTTTCTTTGGAGGGGTGTCCCTCTTTCTCGTTCTCGATGGGCTTAGTCTATATCCTACCGCACCATGCCATAATACACATTTCTTTTCACTGCTACTGACTCTTGTTATGTGTTACCACACCAACTCAAGTGTTATTGCATTATTAAATATAAAAATATATATTAATTTGCTTCCCATGTTGTACCAAGCACATTGCCTGCAACTATACACATGCCTCATTTAGGATATGAGTCACATATCTTAAAATCCAGGACAAAAATATTCCAACATAATAAGTTTTTTCTAAAACAAGAATTTCTATTTTCACATGCACATATCAACTCATTCGTAACCACACTTTCAGAAGATTTAGTTTCTTCATCAAGCTTAACTATAATTGGAAACTAGATACCATGCCTAATTTATTAGGATTCTCCAGCGAAACATAATTTATTTAGCTAAATAAATATACAAACTTCCACTATCCTGAGTGGTGTTATGTGTTTTTATATTATTTAATTTCAATATTTTTATAACACGTAAATAATATTTAAAATTTTGTTGCACTAAAAAGGGCTTTCTACTTCTTAATATAAAAATGTGTAATTCTATTCATGCTCAACATGAAGTTGATATGTGTCATTTATAAAAATATTAATAAGAAAAAAGAATTTCAATATTGATTGTAAATAAAATATTTCAATATCTACCTTGATTGAAATATAAAAAAGACTCATAATTCCTTCAATATTAATTTAGTAAATCATCACATATGGTTTTAAGTAATCCAAAATAAACCAAAATTATAAATAAATAAATAAAACTTTAGATAAATCCTTACACAAATATGATTAATAACATTTTTAGAATATCTTAACTGAATTACTTTATATCAAAAGTATATTATAAATTTAAGAAATAAAAAATAAACGTAATTTATAAATATTCAAA
>APFE030114393.1:34209-44738 GCA_000404065.3 Pinus taeda | reverse complement strand
GCAACAATGATGGTCACAACCCAAACAGGAATAATGATGAAACTAACAAGTCCTTATCCGGGAACATGGAACAGCTAAGAACCAACCTGCTCAGCAGCAGGAAGCGGAAGATATGAACAAAGGGAAGGAGAAGACCTCCACAGGACTCGAAGAACAAAAGAAGGCAATGTCATCCACATGCAAGCCTATCGTAGTAGACCAGCCCAAGATCGATCTACCAAGCCATAGAATCAACACCCAAATACAATTTATGAAGGATCATGCGCTATCGACAAATTCATTGGTTATTGGCCAACTGAGGAAGCCCTGCAAGGATGGATTGCCTCAAAATGGAAGCGAAAAGGACGTGTTACCCTACAGCTAGGTCCAAAAGGATTTTTTACAATTATCTTCAAATGCATTGAAGGCAGGAACCAAATCCTCGATGTTGGTCCCTATTTCTTCAATGTTGTGGGTATGTATCTTAGACGTTGGATAGAAAGATTTAACCTAGACAAGGAAGACTTCAGTTGGGCACCAGTATGGATACAAATGTCCTCCTTACCTCTGGAATATTGGGATGAAGAATCACTCAAAGCCATAGGCAATGGGCTAGGAGAATTCATAAACATCACAGAGGAAGCAAAGCACTGCAAGTACACCTCATATGCTCGCATATGCGTATACATGTGACTCAGCAAAGCCCTCACGAACTTGATAATCCTTCTTCATGATTACTTTGAATGGATACAAGCCATAGATTATGAACATGTTCCCTTTAGATGTAGAAAATGCCATGCTCATGGTCGTCTATTCTGTGACTATCCCTTAAATGCAACCCCCAAAACCATTGACCAATCGGAAAAATCTGACTCGAAAGGGTTCACCAAAGTCATAAATCGAAAGAAGCACACCAAGAAAGCCCCTCATGGTCCCGAAAACCCCCTACCCACCTTCGTTGTAACCTCCACCAGTAACAACTTTGATCTTCTATCACACCAAGACATGCCAGAATCCAATATGTCCAAAATGGTTGAGCCATCCACCATGCTTTCCACCATGCCATCCACCTTACCTAAACCCAATGAATCTAGCCCGCCTTTACATGCAAAAAAACAAAACAAAAGCAAGTAGCTTCTCAACCCACCCTCTCCTAAGAGGAAGATATGACCCTATGGTCAGCGAAAGGAATGGATATTGATAGATTTTTGTCAGATCCAATTAAAACAACTCACACAATGCTTGAGAGTAGTCAACAAAGTCACATGGAAGAAGAACTAGAGAGCTTTGATCTAGAAGACCTAGACATTTTCTGTCTTGAACAAGCTTGCAAAAAGGAGTTTGAAAAAATACCGAATAGGCAGCTCGAAAATTTGGAAGTAGTTCTTTCAAGAGTACATTAGTAAAGGACCTTGGGCATACAACTAAGAAGTAGCTGGGATGGGAAACACACAAACACAGATGGAAAGAAAATGGGCAGAAAGACAGATCTACAATGCACCTTTCCATTGGGGAAATGCTAGTGGAGTCAGGCAGATGCTCCAAGCTGACCAAGTATTACAGATCGTTACCCACTGGTCAACCATGAAGCTCATCTCATGGAATTTAAGAGGACTCAACAATCCTAGGAAATACAGAATTATCAAAAGCATGATACAACATGAAAAACCCCACATATTCTTCATGTAGGAAACAAAATGCAACAATAGCACAATGGGATCTATTCTATCCAAAGCTTGGTCAGTATGTCAAACCATTACGGTAGATGCGTATGGTGCAACGGGAGGGCTTGCTATCGCTTGGGTGACTGCATGACTTTCATGCCTCCCACCATCTTACACAAGCTACTTTTCACACCATAGTAACAAATATACATGGTCATTTGACAAATGTATACTTCCCTCAGGACTCCACGCAAAAGAGTGCATTGCTAAACACATTGGAAGCTCTCAATTCCACAAGAACACACCCACTATGGATCACAAGTGGGGACTTCAATATGATTACTAAACTGGAGGAGAAAATAGGTGACATAGTAAAGTTGGATAATGAAAGCAGATGCTTCAGAGATTACATACAAAATGACTGGTTGATAGACTTGCCATTCAATAATGGTATCTACACTTGGCATAATAAAAGATCAGGATCTCAAAACAATTCTTCTGGGCTGGACAAATTTCTAATTTCAGACAATTCCATACATCTAGGAGGCAACATCATAGCCTCAATCCTACCCCTATCAGGCTTAGATCATTAGCCCATTTCACTTCAATGAACAAGACCTAGAGACTCAATCAAGAAACCTTTCCGATTTGAAACTTTCTGGCTCTCACATCCAGATTTCAAAAATATAGTCAACCCAGCTTGGGAAAACTTCACTCCTCCTGAAGGTTCAATTATGTTTCAATTCCAACACCAGCTAAAGAACCTTAAAAAGAAAATCAAGAAATGGAATCACTCAACCTTCAACAACATCTTTCAAGGTCAAGAAATGGTCGAGCAAAGTATGATTGAACTCCAGTAGAAAATTATTGAAGGCGGCAGAGTCAAAACACTTTTAAATCAAGAACAAGATCTCCTCACACAACTAGAAGAAAGAAGGAAGCAAGAGGAGATACTTTGGAAACAAAAATCAAGAATCAGATGGTTAAAAGAGGGGGGGGGAATACCAAATTCTTTCGTAGAACAACTATCCAGAGAAGAATGCATAACACCATTGCACATCTTCAGAATCAATAGGGAGAACGACTAGAGAAACATGAAGACATTGAGAGAGAGCTCCTTACCCATTTTAAAATGGCACATCAAGAGCCACCAACAAATAGACAACCTGCTATCAACGAAATTCTCCAACATATACCACAAATCATCACAGACAAGCACAACTAGCTATTACTTCGACTGGTCACTCTGATGGAAGTAGAATCAGCATTAGCTCAACTAAAAGATGGGAAATCCCCTAGACCTAATGGTTTCACCTCCAACTTCTTCCATCACTTATGGGATCTTGTCAAAATGGAGGTCTGGAAGGTTGTAGATGAATATAGAACTATACATTGGATTCTTCCTTCTCTAAATGCTACATTCATAGCTCTCATCCCCAAAGAACAACAACAAAGCACTCCAGAGAAATTCAGACCCATCGCTCTCTGTAGTGTTATATATAAAATCATTTTGAAGGTCATCGCCAACCGCCTCAAACCACTACTCCCATTACTCATCTTGCAAGAACAATCAGGATATGTGGAGGGTTGTCAAATCCTTGATGGCATAATCCTAACACATGAGATCATTCACTCCTTAAAGAGCAACAAACAGGCATGTATGCTTCTCAAAATTGATTTATCTAAAGCATTTGATAAATTGAGTTGGACTTACATAAAACAAATGCTTATTGCCTTTGGCTTCAGCCTGACTTTGGTCAGATGGGTTATGAATTTAATATCCTCCACTTTCTTCTCCATTTTAGTTAATGGTGTCCCCTCACACCCCTTCTCCCCTTCTAGAAGAATTCGTCAAGGTGATCCCCTATCTCCCTTTCTTTTTGTCCTAATGGCAGAAGGCTTAGGTCACCTTCTAAAGCATGCTCTTCACTCCCAAGACCTCGGAGACATTTCGGTCCATGGAACCCTTGCCATCATTCATCAATAATTCGTGGATGATAATATGTTGTTTGGGCAACCCTCAGTCCACAAAGCTCATTCAATCAAAGCCTTGCTAGACACATTCTCTCTGGCTTCAGGAACCACTATAAACATTATTAAATCTCAATTTTTCTTCTTTGACACTCCCCCTGCAACCCAAAGAGTCATTGCCCAAACCATAGGCTTTTCCATGGCCAAACTTCCCTATAAATACTTGGGTGCACCGTTGATAGACTCGACAATAAAGCGCGCATGCTGGCAGCTTCTCCTAAAGAAAATTGAAGGTCACCTATCTCTATGGACTTATAGAGCCCTTAATATGGCAAGCAGGCTTGTTCTAATCAAAGTTGTACTGCAATCTATGCCTCTACCTTTTCTCAGTTCTCACAATGCCGAAATGGGTGCTCAAAAAGATCAAACACATGCAGCACAATTTTCTCTGGGGATCCTTAGAGCAAAATCGCAAATGGTCACTAGTAAATTGGTTGACAGTTTACATACCAAAAAAGTAGGGAGGTCTTGGACTCCGCAATCCTCCGCATAATAATGCATTAATGGGAGCAAGATTATGGTGGAAATGGGTATCAAGCCCGCACATGCCATGGGCCAAACTATGGACTGCAAAATATGCGAATAATAGACCGCCAAAAGAGTTAATGAAAATCACCAATAAGGATGCAGACTCTCTAATTTGGAATGCAGCAAAACATCGTAAAGCACTAATATAATAGCACAGTTTCTGGGAGATAAGAGATAGTGGAACTACTAGATTTTGGGTTGACTCATGGCAACAATGACCCAAAATTTTAGATGTCATCCCTCCTCAAAATCTTGAAGGAAATAATATCAACCAAAATGGCAAAGTCTCTTAGCACTAGACTCAGTATATCAATCAAGGATTCAGGCAATGGAAAAAAGTTGAACAGATAATTCTTCAAGAAATGGAAGACTACTGTAAAGAAATGCACAAGGAGCTCACCAATAGGAAAATCAGATAAACAAATAAGAAAGACATTTTAAGATGGGGCTACACCCTGAGGGGGATATTCACAACAAAGGAAGCATATGCGTTGATGCTACAAACATAGGTACCAGTAGACCCCGTTTGGACTTGCTTATGGACCACTGGAATATGGCACAAATTTTTTACCTTCACTTGGCTGCTATATCATAAAAGAATTCTTGCGTGGGACAATCTCATAAAAATAGGGTTCCAAGGACCCTCATACTATCCTAATTGCAAGCAACAAAGTGAAACAATTCAACACCTCATGGATTCTTGCCACCTAGCCTACCAATTATGGGAAAAACTCACCTTCAGGTGTCAAAGAGCTTGCATAATTTCAGAGGATATTACAAGTACCATTCGCAATTGGGTCCCTGCTCCCTATAACAGCAAGCTTCTAAATTCTCTATGGACAATCCTACCAGGTCTACTTCTATGGACAATTTGGAAGGAAAGAAACAAGAGAATTTTTAAAAACCAAAGCACTCGCTTGGAAATCATTTGGAGCAACCTCTACCACAACATTCAAGAAACAATGGCTCTCTAGAAATGGCGAGTAGAGGACCTCCCCACTTAGGCACAAGAATAAAATATTTGCGAAAAATGGAATAAACATATCCACAACCACTACTAGGCTGCCCACTCAATGGAATCCCCCTCCAACAAATGTGATCAGACTAAACTTCGATGGGGCCTCAAAAGGCAATGCAGGAAAAGCAGGACATGTAGGCATACTCATAAATCACAAAGGCAAACATCTATTACTATACTTTGGATCAATTGGCTGGGATATGAATAATTCAGTAGAACTAGAAGGATTATGGCAATGAATGTGTCTGGCTCATCAACATAATTTTCACCCTATTATAATAGAAGGGGACTCTCAAATCCTCATCAACATGGCTACCCAAATACAAATGGGGACCTCAACTTCAAAAGTAGCTACTAGTTGGAGACTAGTGGCTCATCTTGAACTAATAGAGCAATGGATAAAAAACAAGAGAGCTATCACTTTCATTCATGTCAAGAGAGAGGGCAACAATGTTGCTGATCTTTTGGAAAATACAGTAGTAGACCATAATCAGGTACTCCAATCAGAATCCCTCAACATCCTAAATGATAGAACTCAATTACAGGAATGTACTGACCCAGTGCACAAAGAAGCACAAATCCCGGATGTGGTTGTACATCGGAATTGAATTGCTGATAGGGGAATGGGACAACAAGTGGCTTTGCCACATGGCCATCCATAAACCTACACACAAAGCCATAAAATTAAATTACAACAGCAGTAAATGGCATTTAAGTTGGCACTCTAATCAACTCATCCACGTCTACCAGCCTTGGCTCTGCATAATGGCACCCTCAAGTAATTTACATTCCACCTCCTCTGCCTCTAATCCTATGCATCTGAACTTCCATTGTCCCCTAGCTGCAGTGGAACCAAGTTCACGCACTGCTACGGGCAAGCGCTGCAGCATTCTATGTTGCATTGAATTTGGTCTAGGTAATCATTATTCTTATAGTTTTATCTACAACTTTATTCTCCATTTTGATCCTACTGAACTTTCTACCTCTAAGCCAACCTCTGGACCTATTTAGCCCTCTTAATTCTCACTATCGACTTCTCGCAAAAAATCTCTTCGTCCCGACGTCATCATGCCCCGACTTTTCCATAGAATGTTGAGTAGAAGAGGGAGTAGCAGAGGCAGACTGCCTTGCTCTTCACCATCATCAGCCTCAGATTCCTCCTCCCCCTTGACTCATTATGTCTCAGACCACCATCCAGACACTCGCAGCAGCAGAGGCCACTCACAAGCTCTCCACTCCCAACTTTCGCAAATCACCTCTCTAGCCTCTGACATCTCCTCCAGCTCACAGCAACCCTTTCACTCGGCCCAGTTCATCTATCGTTGCTCCCTGAACCAACCACTCATAAAAGCAACCATATCAATTACCTTCCACAAGGATCCAGCCAATGAAGATGGACGCCTATCTTGCGAGGAGCCAGCCAGCGATGAGGGACGCCCACATTGCGTAAAGGAGAAGAGAGATAATCCTCAAGACAAGACTACTGCAGAGGAGAAGAATCATGATCCTTGGGTGAAGGGTGACACAGATGCGTTGCAGTAGGAAGAGGACGACATGGATACATACAGGTGTTTCATCATTGAAGAACACCCGTCAGCATTGCATGACACATGACTCACCAGCACAACATGACACATGACTCACCACATGTCTTCAGGTTTCAAGTTTCTGGAAATCACGTCAATAGAATTATTTTGTGCATTTCTAAAAATTATGCTAGCTACTTTTTTCATTTGTTGGTTTGCCCTATGCATGAAGCAAGTTCATTTATGCAAATTCATTTTTTGTACTAGACTGGCTTCCCATATCTGGGTAGTCTCAATCTTGTTTTGATGCTTTATACCTTCAACCTTGGCACTGACCTGCAGAGGCCAAAGCCTCAGTGTATTATTATGTTACAGTAATAGAATTTAAACTTACTTTAATATATATATATATATATATATATATAATATATATATATATATATATATAAAATAATTAATATATTTTAAGTAATGGTTAATAATAAAAATAAATTTTTATTATTTAAATACTTAAATATTTTTAAAGTAATAAAATGGAAATATAAAATAAATAATATAAAACATAGAATTAATAGATTGGCTACAACTTAGCAAATTATTATGTAAAATTCAATTATACTTTACTCTGCATATATATTATTTCAATGATTTTTTCTCTTTAGAAGCATATACTCTAAGATAATTTTTTCTTGGATTAAAATTCTAATTTTGTCTATTCTTTTAAAATTATAATGGGTCTCGACATCTGTAATAAACTAGAGATAATCATTTATACTATTTTTAGATTCATGAGAGCTATGTGCATATTAGGGAGATGAAAATGATTTGAAAAAACTTGATCATCATTGTATACAGGAATAATGCAATTTGAGAAATTCTTGATTATTTTTATGTACATGGAATGATATTATGAGGTTCCCTATGACATGAAGGCTATGTGTGACTATTTTTGAAACTATGTTTAGGATATGAAGCAAGGAGAGGTGTTTGAGCATGAAAGTTAAGGGTATGATGATGTTGTCAAATGCATGAAGTATGATACATGCAGGTGAAGTTAGAAGTACTTTGTGTGTGAAGACCTTAAGTTGGTGCTTAGCCAAAGACACTGATGTCTCGAGCCTACACAATATGTTTAAGATATGAAGCAAGGAGAGGTGCTTGGGCATGAAAGGTAAGGTTATGATGATGTTATGAAATGCATGAAGTACCATACATGTAGGGGAAGTTAGAAGTACTCTCTATATGAAGACCGTAAGTTGGTGCTTAGCTAAGGAAACTCATGTCGCCAACCTACACAATATTTTGATGAGTTGGTGCTCATGTAAGGGGATTGATGCATCCAATAGATCTGTGTCTATAAAGATTTATAAAAATAAGTTTTTATGGTTTTTTTGGGGCAAAAGATTCTAGATTAAACCATATATACTATGATTTCAATTTATATTCATTTAATATTTTGAAACTAACGAATGATTGATAAATGTTCATTAAAAATAAAATGAAATAAAAATTTATATAGATTCATCATCCTCTTAATATAAACATAAATTCAACAACATCCAAAATATAGAGTATCTCTTAAACCCTATTTAATTTTAGTTACACTTTGACTAAAACTATGGACAGGGCTTTCAATCTATAAATATTAAAGAAACCCTTAATATAAGATTCACCAAATTACTCATTTAAAATTTTACCACCCCATAAATTTTAATAAAATATCATTAATAAAATAATTAACATCATCTCGACATATAAATATGTCTGTCACTATTAATATAATGTTCACCTTCAGTTATGGAAAGTTTCACAACCTTATAAATTTCCTAATTCGGATTTTTATGATCTATATTAAATATTGAAAATATTTCTTAATAACCCTATAAATTTTAACAAAATATCATTAATAAAATACTTATTTTTCTCTGCTTGCATTTATTGATACCCGGTTTTAGAAAAATAAATTTTATAAATAAGTTATACTTTACCATCCTTGTCAGAATTCTCCTTCAATCTGTCTCTCGAGAGTCATTCAATTGGCACAACAGCGAACATGACCTTTCATGCTTTTAGTCTACGTTCTTTTTCCAAACTTGGATTCAACCGCCACCACATATTCTTGCCCGAATTCGTTCTGCATGCCACGAAATGCACATAGTGGGCAGTAAAGCAGGAATTAAAAATTTATAGAGTCTAATGAGGCGGAGGAGTTGTCAGGAAAGTTATGGAAATTCCAGTTATATTTAGAGAAAATCCAGCGAGTGTTTTTAAATCCAAGTTATAGTTGTTAAAATTCAAAATTTTAGGTGTCTTAGATGTTTTTGATAGTGCTAAATTCATTTCAACCATCAAAAACATGATTCAAACATGCCTCTACAAGAATTTTTGAAATTTTTTACACGACCACTTTTGGGGCAATTTCTCAGCCTCGTTAGACAACTCCTTAAAAATTAAATAAACTGTAGCGTTTGGTTTTGTCTATACTGCGGAAAAAATAGTTGTGGAAACCAGGGGTTAAATTTGACGCTCATATGCCCGTATTTTGCATTTTTACCCGTAAAATACGTTTTAATCTAAAACCTCCATGTCATGCTCAACTTGCCATTCATTTTCAAAAACGTCATATTAACGAGCATGTTAAAAAATTAAAAGTTTAAAAAAAAAAATTATAAATTTTTCTTATATATATTTAATATGGTGTGAAGAGTGTAACGTTATAAATTAATAATCTTCACAAGCTCTAAAGACCAGACTCTGGCCAAGTTAACTTGCAGCCGTACTCACTCCATTAAATTCACAAAAATAAGGGTGATTTTAGGGGCGAATGTTCGCCCTTTGGCGAAATTAAGGGGTTCTAAATTTTTAGTGGGCGAATATTTTGTATCATAGTACATTTTTACAAATCACCTCAAATAGCCCACCTTATTTTAAGGGAGAGGGTAAAAAAGGTAAATTTAGCCCTTGAAATTAGGAGTTACAACCTTCCATTCGCCCATTTTCAAGAATAGGTTTTATTTAAGTGAATCCTATGGGCCAAAGGTCCAAATAGCATATTTATAAAAGAGGTATGGTAAATTAATAAAAATATAAATAAATGAGGGGTATGGTAAATAAATAAAGCATAATTAATAAAAATATAAATAAATGAGAGGTATGGCAAATAAATAAAGCATTTTTTATATTTACTCCGTAAGTCACATTATATACATGCAAAGTTGTAAACAAATAAAAATATAAGTAAAGTGGAGGTATGGTAAATAAATAAAACGTCTTTTTATACTTACTCAAAAGGTATGGTAAATAAATAAAAATATAAATAAACTAGATGCATGGTAAATAAATAAACCTCTTTTTATATTTAGTCCATAACCCTCGTTCTATTTATGAAGGCTCAAGAAAGAGGTTTTATTTAAGTGAATCCTATGGGCCAAATACCATATTTGTAAAAGAGGTATGGTAAATTAATAAAAATATAAATAAGCGAGAGGTTGCTAACAAATAAACATTTTTATATTTTATCCATAAGTCCTCTGATTTGTTGATATGGTAAATTATAAATATAAATAAACGAGAGGTATGGTAAACAAATAAAACATTTTTTTTTTTTTAATATTAATACCATGCAAAAACATTATTAACCCTAATATTAGTATTAATAAAAATAAAAATGGCACATGGTATTGACCCATGGTATTCACCAAAATGGCACATGGTATTGACCCATGGTATTCACTTGGAATGTAGCCTATTTAAATGGGGGAATTAAACCAGAATAGGTCCATC
>APFE030114393.1:0-26906 GCA_000404065.3 Pinus taeda | reverse complement strand
ATTAAAACACTCTTCGGATTCAAAACATTGTATGTATAACTTACCCTGTAAAAAAAATCCTCAGAACTATGATTTGAGACTTATCGACGAGCACGTATTGTATGCAGTTGAGGATGACTGTGAAGGCTAATAAAATGCCGAAATTGGCAACAGCATGTTGCATGGAGGAATAAGCCAGATCGCTAAGGAAAACCAGAATAACAATAAACATTATAATTCCTATAATAAACGAACATGTCAATGAGACAACCGCGGAAAAATTTAGCCCAAGTGGGAATCCCAGCTCCGAGCTGGTTTGCAACCCTCACACTGCATAAGGTAGGCAAGTAAGAGAGATATTCGAGTGTAAAAAAATATATAACTATTCTAAGTTGTAGCTACAGTTTAAAAATTATATACACATAATTACCCGGTCGCAACCAGAAGGCCAAGAGGTATACACATCATCAATGAAAGGATGGTCAGGCTGCGAGGGATTCAAACCAAAAAAGATTACTTGAGGGCTACACGCAAACTCATTGTCTGTAAGCTGGAATAAGTAAAAATGACTTAAACACTAACCAATAGCAATGCACAGGTTGCTATCTTTATGTTGAGAATATTTCAATGCACAATATACATTATGATTCTATAAAGAAGTAATATGTGTGGTATGCATTATGGTTTTATAAAGGCTTTAATATTCATTCTACTGCATTATAATGGTATAAATAGGGAAGATGAAAAGATAGAGGTATGTGAATGTAGCATAAATTTATTATGATTTTAGATTTGGAGTGTTTTTTAAGGGATTTTCATTTAATAACACTTGATTATGATGGTATAAAGATATAATATGCATTTTCAATTTCTCAGATGTATTATAATTAATCTTAAAAAAATTTATGTGAATGCAATATGGATTCATTTTTGTTTTAGATCTCAAATGTCTTGTAAGTGATTTGCGTAAGTGATTTTCATTATTATATATTGATTGATATTTTATATATAGTATATATTAGGACTTTATAAAGATATAAATTAATATGCCTTTTACAATTCGAGAGATATATTATAATTATATAAAAAATAAAATATAATTTAAACATTAAAAAAAACATGTGAATGTAATATAGATTCATTTTGATTTTAAATTTTGAGTGTCATGTAAATGATCTTCCATTTATATATTTATTGATACTTCAATAAATTATATATACTATAATTTTATAAACATATAATATATATTTTATAATTTATGAGATATATTATAATTTATAAAAGAATAATCTGGTAAGTAATTTTTATTATATATTTATTAATACTTATATAGAAAGTGTATTTTGCAATTTCAATCTTTTCATATATAAAAAGAGATGACATGAGAAGGTAGCATAAATTAGTGTACCTTTGCCGCTGCTTGTGCTGCACGTTCCTCCTGAAACTTAGCTTCCTGAAACACCTGAAACATTTGCTAACATGTGCGGGTGTTAGAACAATGTGTTTGAAATATTTTTCCATCCATTTTAGGTTAAACTTGCTAGTTAACACTAATTCCATTTTACATTAAATTTGATAGCTAACCCTAGATCTGAAAATAAAGTAATTTTTCATTCCATATTTAAAGAATTTGCTTCAAAAGCGACCATTTTAGGTAAGTTAGCTAGTGTTTGGCCATCACTGCATTTGCTTCATTGGATATTGATTTAAGGCTTCAAAACCTTATGCATTTCCCAATTCAGACTTCTATGATCCATATTGAACAATTAAATACTAAAAATATTTTCTTAATAACCTTATAAATTTTAACAAAATAACATTAATAAAATACTTGTTTTTGTCTGATTGCATTTATTGATAGAGCTATTGTAAAAATAAACTTTATAAATAAATTATACCTTTACCATCCTCGTCAGAATCTCCTTCAATCTCTCTCTAGAGAGTGATTCAATTGGCACAACAGCGAACATGACCTTTCATGCCGTTAGTCTTCATCTTCATTCTTTTTCCAAACTTGGATTCAACGGCCGCCACATATTCTTGGCACCACATATTGTTGACCGAATTCGTTCTGCATGCCACGACATCCTGACAGTGGGCAGTAAAGAGTGCTAATAATTTTTCAGAACATAAATTTTACCTTTTGCAAAGAAGTTAACCGTGCCAACTCTTGATTCACATAGAAGTGATAACCTCAGCAGCGCACTTAACCTAGTTGCAGAGAAGATAATAGTGGAAATTTAACAGTGCCAATAAATTTGTCTTACATCTCTAGAGGAAGTGCCTAGAGAGAGAGATAAATGCAACCAGCAAAAGCAGAGGATTAAGAACAACAAGGAAATTGCAACTAGCGAGAGCAGACGTGGGTTCTGTATAGTCTTCGTAGGTTTCTCCTGGCGGTTTGCATTCGAAACCCAGAACAATGGGCTAACATGAACATGGAGGGGGACGCAGAGGGAACAAATATTGCATGTATTTTTTTATTGTGTGGAACGAATACGGGACAGTAGATATAGGAGGTGACAAGTGGCCCCAAGAACATGCAGGTGGCATGCAGTGGAGGCTTAAAAACTTTGCATAAAATATTTCAAACGCTGCGATATAAATAAATTGCAAAAACTTTGATATAAAGAAATTGGCAACGGTATATAAAATGATGGAACTTTGGATAAAATGGTAGTGCCACAATTTTCTTGCATCGGGCCACATGAAGCCTCCAATAAGAGGTAGAATGCTTTCAGAGTTTAAACTTTGGATAAAATTTAAGTGAACAAAATTGCTACGATTAAACTTTGGTTAAAAAACAAGAAAACATAAAAAAAAACGGTCAACGGATGGATTAATAGCCGGTCAAACGTTCGATTGAACACTATAGTCCCTGCTATGCCGGAGACAGGGACTAATAAGCGATAATCTCATTCCAATATACATAGCAATGACAAGTCATAGCAGTAGTTGATATGTATCGGAGACAGCATGAGCGCATCAATAAATATATATGTGCTGATATGTTATGGTTTATAGTAAAACCAGGAGAATTGAGCATTGAATTTAATTCTATCATCCATTTTGAGAATATTTTGAAATCAATTAAATAGAATTGAGGTTAAAAAAATGACAGGTTAAAAAAATGACCTCATTCCCGTGAGTCCCAATTCAATTTCAAAATATTTTCAATGTTTGCAATGGACATAAAGATGGAATTGAAAAGGATCCAGTTTAAGAAAGCAATAGGATATCCTATGCGCAATTTGTAATTTGTGTGCGAAGATGATGTGGATTATAAACTCAAAAATAATATATCACTACTCACTATCATGTACATCATAAAAACAAACTATTCTATTCGGTGTGATGTACATCATAAAAGCTATTAGCTGACTACCATATCTTTAAGATTAAAAGAATATGCCAATGAAATGGAGACACATTTTTAAGAAGAAATAAAATATGAAGACAGACTTGGTGTTAAAAATATGATGATGACGGCATGGCCTTCCTCAACAACAATTCCCCACCCTTAGATTTCACAAAATAAATTTGTGCACCAATGTTTAATGTTGAAGTCCCCACACAACGTCACTGCTGATGGGCTCATCTTTTGTTCTATTTTACGTGGCCAATCCAGGAGGAAAGACTCCATCCACTTCAATAGCTTTCATAGGAATTAAAGTTAAGACGTGGTAAACCAAGTACGTAGTGAGTTCCATGACGTGTCAACGAAGCCAAATGCGTGCAAAATGAAATGAAATACGCTCGAGATGAAGTGAAGTGCAGCAGGGAGGGAGCAGAATAAATGGGAGGTTGGTTGAAGTGTGGAGGCCTGAAGAGATGGGCATGGGCAGTAGCCGGGAGGGGATTTGAACCACGCCCAAGACGCTCATTGTCTGTCTCTGGAAACGATCTGTTGAAGAATCGTTCTCCGTGGAAAATCAAGAAAACAAAGTAGAGTATTGGTAGGGATGGAAGTGGTAAGAGGGCAGTACATGATGAAGAACCCCTCTCACTGGTTCGAATCGAATCGCATGGATAGATCATATCCGATGTCATCGTCAGGGAGTATAAACATAGAGCTGTGGGAAGAAGACCTGTGGCCTGTCGACGTAGAGCTGGATGCCGATCTTGAGGATCACAAAGACAAGAATTGCAACGACGGTCAATTTGAATCCTCGTCGTCCACCGGGCTCCAACATCATCATCAATCGCCGCCCGTTAACGTGCCTGACTGGAGCAAAATACTGGGAGTCGACAGCCGGAAAGAGCAGTACCGCGATGCCGACGATTTCGAGATGGCCGGCGACGAGGAGGAGGAGAGGCTGCCACCGCACGAGTACCTGGCGAGGGAGCACGCCCGACGTCGGATTTTTAATACATCCTCCGTCTGTCTAGGGGTCCGGCTGAAAAGCCGAGATATGAACCGGGTTCGAAACGCGGTGTGGCAGCAAACCGGATTTCTTGGCTGAAAAATAACCGTCTTCCTCTAAATTGAATGAGAAGGAAAGATATTTGGTTGTGAAATAGGTATCTTTGTTTGTCTAATTATTTTGCTTTATTGCATGAATGATGAATTTTGTATCGTTGCTAAGGAGATCGTCACTACTTTCTGATACATAGATTCACACACACCACATAGTGTATTTCGCAATTCCCATTCACATATAGCACATAGTGTATTTCGCAATTCCGAAGTCTTTCAGGTTGGAACCGAAATTGTTATTTTGTTCGGAATGGAACCGTTGATGTTTCGCTGGTTTGACTAATCGTGGATTCAATTAATAAATAACCTAAAATAAGAAATATTATATAAATTATTCACTGAATAGTTTCTGTAAAGTTCGTATAAAAGGCATGGACAGATGTATGGTTAATCTATTTGTTTTCAATTTTTGTGAACACACTATAAAGTTCTTATAAAAAGTATAAAAAGGACGTATGGACAGATTTATTTAAACATGGTGAATGAAAATGAAAATGGTTTGTTTAAATTTATTGGCCATATTTAAACAAACATAAATAATATAAGCAAATTGAATATATATATATAACAAAAATGAAAATTTGAATAATAAAAAAAATGGCAGTGTAGAAATTGTATTGGTGGAATAAAAGTATTAATATATTGTTATTTAATAAATAAGCTGATCCTCTCTCTACTAACTTAGTGAGTTGGTAAATTATTAATATTAAATTTTATTTAATAAATTAGTTAATTTTATTTAATAATATTTTGATTTATATATATTGGTTATTTTAAATTAAAAAATTTAAAATATTTTTTTCTAAATTCATGTTAATATCACATTGTGAGAGCTTCGTACTATTTAAAATTCTCAAGAACCCAAAATATCTAATTTTCATCCTTGATCGAGAAAGAGAGGATAAGAGACATTTTTATCAAGAAAGAGAGGATAAGAGACATCCTTGATTAACTATGAAATTCCAAGTAATTTCTTTTCACCAACCCTCAATGGTCCTAAACTTGCCAATAACATTCTCATATAAGCTAGTCACAACAACTCTTATCTCGGGAGGAACCATTATCTCTTCTAGCCTCTACCATAGCTTATCCCAAAGAAGAGGGTCAAAAACTTTTCTAAAGTCAACAAAGTAACATAAGAGGTCAATCTTATTGTTGTGAAATTCTTGCACAATGATTCTAAGAGTAATAAGATGGCCTATAATTAAGTGATGTCAACTAAATCTACCTTGCCCTTTACATCTTTCACTGTGGCTTTCAAGCCAAAGGCTAATATCCTTTTCCAAAATAAGTCCATACAACTTGGAGAAAATGTGGCTAATCATAATGGTCTTATAGCTAAAGGGAATGTTTTTATCCCCATTCTTATAGATAGGAAAGTAAGGCTTTGCATCCAAGGCTTAGGGATACCTTGCTTCACTGCTAGATTGAGGAGTTTGTGTATATTAGGGATGAGGAAAAACCTTCCCATTTTGATAATTTCAACTTGGTATCCTTCAGTATCCATAGCTTTCCCATTAGAGAGTTTCTTAATCTCGAACTCAATGTCTTCCAAAGAGAAGATATCCTCCTCTATACAAGTGCTCAAAATGGTTGTCAGGGGAATCATAAAGATTCTTAAGATACATATCCCAATTCTTTAAAGGGATCAAATTATTTTCTTTTGTTTTAGAACAATTATTTTCCTCCAAAGCTTTATGGCCTCAACTTCAGAAAGGTGAAGAAGGTGAAGAAGATGCTTACCTCCTGTTTATATAGAAGTGATATAGGATCTTTTCTTCCTTCTCATAAGACCTTTGTACATATTTATTTTTTCAAGATTTACCTGGTTAGGAGAACCTCTAATCGCTTTCTTGGAAATTTTACAATTATCATCATGATACCAAGGGTTGGAACTTCTATTATTATTTTTATACAACCCCTCATTAGAGAACTTGTTAATTGTACTAGTTGAAAGGGTTGTAGTAAAAGTGTGGTAGGTGTGATCAATGTTATCATTATACATTAAGCAATCTAACTCACAATTTAAATCATTTAAGAAGATATCCAATTTATTGATCACAATTCTCCTGCATGTGGATAGTATGAAAGTCAAGGTTTAGAGTTAAGGTTAGAGTTTTATGGTCAAAATCAGGCTCGTGGTTGTTTAGGAGGTCAAATTTATAATGCCATTGAGAACGTGGATATTAGATATTGCATAATCCACAACACTACTGCGAAGCCCATCAAGACAAGTCATCTGGTTGGAGGTTGACTACTTATTAATTCCATTACAAATTAGTAGGTCTTCGGAACTATTAGCACTTCTTAATTCCTCCAAGCTAAAAAGATGAACCCAAAGCCTAAAGGTAAACACAAGCCAATATTTATAGCTAGAATCTAGCCCTTCCAAAGCCAAAGAAGGCTCTCTCTTATGAAATCTTTTGGATCTTGTTAGGTCTACAGATTAAGGTAGAATAATTTCAACAGTTTGATAACAGGGGAAAGGGAAAATCCAATAAGAATGGAGTCAAATTAAGCTAATGATTTTTAGTTCTATGATGCGAAAATGAATGATCATTAGATGAGGACAAGGTAGGAAATATTTATGGTGTCTTTGTCAAACTTTGTTGTGGAGAGGTGAGTAGAGGAATAATGAAATTGATAATATCTAAAGGATCTAGTTTAGGATGAATTTTAGATATTGTGGTGGAGGAAAAACATTGAAATGTTTAGTTTCTTAGAACAGAGCACCCGGAAGTGAATTTTGAAATAAATTAGTTTTACTTGAAGAGATAACATTTAAACATTGATATAATAGAATATAAAGACAAAGAATCATGAGATAAATATCAACATAAATGATTACACACGAATCCTCAACATGTAGAGTTTGACCTTCATCATTCACTAAAATTTTCAATTGAAACTATACAATGCACAATGTCTTTTCTCTATCAGTCAATGACCAACCCTTTTCGTAATCAAAATTAAATCATATATACATAAAAACATATTATGTCTTCCCTTTAAGATTGGAATTACCTAAAAATATTTAATTTTTTGCTAGTATAAAACCACTTTCTATAAATTAAGAAATCGTTTAACTAATTTTTTTTTAACAAAATACATTGAATACCCACATAAAAATGAAGTTCAAATCTCCTAAACACTTGTCATAACCATATGAATAAAACTTCAACACTTCAAGACGTGTCATAACTATATGAATAAAACTTCAAGACACTTGTCATAACCATATGAATAAATTATAGAAGAATTGGAGTCGAATTGAAAGGTCAAACTACAGACTTTGTGGAAGTGGAGCAAATTTGGTGCACTACTTCCTTCTTAAGAAAAAAATGTTAGTGGGTTCATCATTTGCATATTGGAATGAAGTTATTGCTTATTATAGAGACTGTGTGGAAGTGGAGAAAATTTGATGCACTACTTCCTCCCTAAGAAAAATGTCAGCAAATTCATCATTTGCATATTGGAATGAGATTATTGCTTATTATAGGCAGTGTTCATTTTAAAAATTTGTTTTTAATATTTAGGAATTAGCTTAGATCTAAATTGATTTGTAAAATATTTTTAATTAATTAACTTCTATTTTATTTATTTGAAATATTTATTCAACTAAATAATAACAGTGTAACACTGTTATCAAAGTAGTTTGTCTAACCTTAAAATAAACATGTATACTATTATATTATATTCAACTAATACACAAGGATGTGCAATAATTTCTACTTTCTAGATTTCAGGTAAGAATAATTGAGAATAAGTGAGTCATAAAAGGGCCAAGTTTATAATGAGAAAAAAGTAATATGTTTTGTTTGTCCATCGCATCAGGTGCAGAGCACAGATTTGATCTGCAATGTGTAGTCTGCCTTGCAGGAGAAGGCAACGCATAGTCGTAGTGAGACGAAATTGTTAGAGGAATAACTTTTGCTGCCACTTCTCTAAATGTTGAGTGTTTTGGAATTGCTTTTGTTTTTGGTGTTGATTGCACCCGAAATCTAATAGTTAGGAAACGTCAAATAATTGATCTCCCTCAATTATCATATTCTAAAAGTATCCCATAATCTGCCATCAAAATACAGATCTGAGGATTTGCACATATCTACATCTACGTATAACTCCACCAAAACACTAGCTTTTGATGTAGCCTGCCAAAGAAATCTAGGATTCTACGTATAACTCCACCAAAACACTGGCTATTGATGTAGCCTGCCAAAGAAATCTTGGAATCACAGTTTCTGCAACCATTTTTTTCATTGTATAGAAAAAACCAATGGCTACAGTTTTTTTTTTGTAATTCCTGCTTTACTGGCCACTGTCAGTATGTCGTGGCATGTATGAATATGTGGTGGTTGTTGAATCCAAGTGTGGAAAAAGAACTAAGACTAAGAGCATGAAAGGTCATGTTGGCTGTTGTGCCAATTGAATCACTCTGAAGAAACAGATTAAAGGAGAATTTTGACACGGATGGTAAAGGAATAACTTACTTGTAAAGTTTATTTTTCTAGAAGCAGTATGAATGAATGTAAGGATAGAAAAACAAGTATTTTACTAATGATATTTTGTTAAAATTTATATGTTATTAAAAAAATATTTTCTTTACTTAATCATTCAATATGGATCAAAGAAGCTTGAATTTAGAAATTTATAAAGTTGTGAAGCTTTAAAAGAGTGATTGGTAAATATTATATTAATGGTAGCACACACATTTATATGTTGAGATGAGGCTAATTATTTTATTAATGATATTTTGTTAAAATTTATGGGGTGGTGAAATCTTAAATGAGTGATTTGGTGAATTTTATATTAATGGTTTCGGTAACATTCATAGATTATTCAGAGTCTATGCATAGTTTTTTTTTTCTCCGTAAAGCTAATACTATTAAAAAAACCAAAAATATTTACAACGAGGCCCTGCCTCAACAGTTGTCACTAAAGTTCATCATAAAGTCTAAACTGCCCCAGATTTGGGGAAACTAGTTTGACATGGAGAGAGACCAAACATATAACCCTAAATCATAACCAAAGAGGAAACCATACATAAGACCAATATTCATGTTTAAGGCAAAAACCAGAGGAGGATTCAGCACAACACCACCTGAAGCTACAACAAAATGACAAAACCGCTTATTGTTCATATAGACAGCAAAAATAACACATGAAAAGACCAAACCCGTCAGCAGCAGACTTCTGAGTTGGCGCTTAGGTGGCCATCTATGCCACGCGGCGTCAATTGTTGCCAACCTGGTCCGGTGGCTCCTCAATGATGGGACAGGCATACTGTTCCTAGTCTTCTTCCTTCTCCTCCATGTGGCCCTTCTCCACGCCACCTGGAGGCTCCCTTGCATGTTGGGTACCGCTGAAACTACTAGCAAACTCCATATTGATTGAAGCTCTTGTTGCCCTGCCACCTTCATGTTGAATGTCGTCAGCTTGAACACCTTCCCCATGCAGACAGTCATGACTAACGCCCCTGCAACCACGACCCTCTCCTTGATTTTTCTCCTCCTAAGAAGGTGCTTCCAAATTTCTTACCTGAGCACTATTTTGCTCATTGTCCTTGGAGAAAACGATGGTTACATTCGATGTAATGATGGGCCTGTTCAGGCTACTCTGGAACCTGAACTGGGTCGAGTGAGGGACAAAGCTAGAAAGCAGAGGAGAAATTGCTGTGTGGAGCCTGATATCACTATGCACGGCCATGGAGGCTTGCTCTTGACCCCGACCACTGCGCGTATGGGGGTAGTATATGGGCGGAGACTTGGGAGGAGGCGAGATCTCATGAGAATGAGGGGGAGAGGCCGAAATAGGGCTCGGTGCAGCTGGAGGGCGAGTGCTGCCACTGCAGGTGCCTCCACTGTGACTCCTCATGCAATGTCGGACCATATTAGCAAGATTTGCATGCAATGCAGCAGGACACGAGGTAGGGGAGGAGAACAGGCTGTGGATAGAGGGCTCCTGTGCTGAATTTATAGGACAATACCTGGAGTGGGAATAATGTTGCCCATCTCCGAGGTCAATGAAACAAAGGAGCCAGCATCGGCTTCCAGTGACGGTTCTGCAACAATAATTCCTAGCCTGAGGCGGACATATGCAAAGGGAGGGAGGATAAAGAAAGGGTTCGAGAGGCTCCATACTGTTTCCAGCAACATCCAGGTCTCAGCCAGAGGGGCCATTTAATGCAGCTTGCGGGCTTACCTGCGCTCGTCTTAGGTGAGCGTTGAACAATGTGTTGCCCGCTGTTTGGCAGGTCCGATCGCCGGCGGTCCGTTGGGTGGCCATTAATGTTCTTGGAGATCACCTGCATCCAGGTGTGTTGCTTCCTCCTGAGCCATTTCATTCTTTACCAATTCCTGATATTCCAGCATCTATTGTTCAGTGGCTAGAGTAGAGAGTGTACCTATATGGAGATCTATTCTGCTTTCCACTCCTATATTTGCCAATAGGTCAACTACTTTGTTTCCCTCCTGGCATATGTGCTTGAGATTGATCACTTTATGGGAGGAGAGCCAGATTTCGATAAGCTTTAGACGACTCTCCATTCTCCAGTTGTTGCTCACCTTACTTGAGGTTGTTCCCTGCAGCATTTTTGTGACCATATTTATGAGAATTTGTGAATCTCCCTCTATAACAAGCGGGAATATACCCTGTTTTTTGGCAATAATGAGTCCCTGCCATAATCCTTCTAACTCTGCCGAGTTGTTGGTGTCCCATCCAGTCGAGCCTAAGTAGGTTAGAATAGGAATTCCTTTATGATCCCTGAATATTTCTCCAAATCTAGCCTTTCCTGTATTTCCTTTCGAGGCTCCATCAAAGTTACGTTGGAACATGTGACAGGGAGGAGGAATCCACTTATCTGGTGTTCTGCTTCTTGCTTGATTTTTTCCTTTGATTATCATTTCTTGGTTCCATTGTAGATTCCAATTTGTCCATATGGTTTGTTCCAATGGGAGAGAGGGAAAGTCTTCCTCAGACCATGTTTCAAGAAGTAGAGTTTCCCTGATATTTTGACATATTGTATTCCATAGAGATTCCAAGGGGGTAGATTGGTCCTTGAATATTCGTCGGTTTCTTTCCTTCCATAATGACCACATGAGAAAACCTGGTATAAGCTTCCAGAAGGAGTTTAACAGCTTGCTCTTGAATGGGTTCCTTGCCCAGTTGCGAATAGTGGAAACTATGTCTCCTTGTGTCCTTCCATCCTTTTGGCATCTAAAGTTGACCTTTTCCCATAGCTTGTGCACTAATGGACAAGAGTTCATGAGATGCTGAGTGGTTTCCTCTTCTTGCTTGTAGTTGGGACAGATGGAGGGGCCGTGGAAGCTCCTCTTCCTGAGATTGTCCCAAGTAAGGATTTTATTGTGATGTAAGAGCCAAAGAAAGGTCGAGACTTTTGGCCAAATCTTGGGGTCCCATATTTTATTCCAGAGAGGGTCCTTGACAGTGTGTTCCTTCATGATGATGTGATAGGCCTCCCTAGTTGTGAAGGTTCCTTTTTCTTCATAGCCCCATCCAAGAATATCCTTTTCCTCTGAGTATTGTATTCTTCTCTTTTCTAATTCAGTACTAAGAATCTGTTGACCTGAGTCTGTTCCCTATCTTATTATGTGGTCCATGCTACACCATTGCCTATGCCCTTGCAATGTGGAAGGAAGCCAGAAGTGCTTGACAGTATTATAGGTTTGCATTTCCTGTTCCGGGATTTGATGAGGTAAGATCAAATCCTTTAGTTTGGGATGTTGCTGCCAAGAGTCATCCCAGAACCTTGATGTATTGCTGTCCTTCACTTCCCAGAAGCTATGTTGTTGAATTAAGAGCTTGTGTTGCTTGGACGCATTCCAGATTAAAGAACCTGGTTTGACTTCTGAAATTCAAATTAATTCTTCAGTGGGTCGACCGTTGGCATACTTTGTAGTCCATAGGGATGCCCAAGGGGTGGATGGCATAGAAAGCCATTTCCACCAGATGCGGGCGCCCATAACCATATTGTTGTGGCGAGGATCCCACAAACCCGTTCCACCAGCAAGCTTTGGCCGGCAAAATGTATCCCAATTAACAAGAGCCCATTTGCATTTTTTATCTAAGTTGCCCCACAGGAAGGTTCTCTGTAGGCATTTGATCTCTTTGAGAACCCATTTGGGTGCTACTAGGATCAAGAAGAGATATAGTGGCATGGATTGCAGAACCACCTTGATTAAGACAAGGCGACTGGCCATATTGAGAGCCCTATGAGTCCAGGAAGATAATCGAGCCTCCAATTTTTCTAAGAGCATTCTCCAAGAGGAGTGTTTCAAAGCTGAGTCAGTCAAAGGAGGACCAAGATACTTGGAAGGGAGAGTAGCAATTGAGAATCCAATAATATGAGCTATAGAAGCTTGGTTGATAGTTGGGGTATGAAAAAAGAAGATTTGAGATTTGGCCTTGTTTATCTTTGTGCCAAAGGCCTCCGAAAAGTCCGTCAATAGTGAATTGAATTGTCGAGATTCCTGGACTGAAGGGTGACCAAAAAGCATATTGTCATCCACAAATTGCTGATGAGTGAAGGTAGGAGAGTTAGGAAATGACAGGCCTCTTAGTTTCTGGGACAACAGAGCAGCTTTAAGACTACAGCCAAGACCTTCCGCCATTAACACAAGAGGAAGGGGGAAAGGGGGTCCCCCTGTCTGATACCCCGGGAAGGCTGAAAAGGTGATGAGGGGATACCATTGATCAAAATTGAGAAGAAAGAGGAAGAGATGAGACTCATGACCCAGTGAATCCAAGTTGGGGAGAAACCAAAGGCAGATAGGGTCTTTTGAATGTACATCCAACTTAAACTGTCAAAGGCTTTTGAGAAGTCGATTTTAAGTAGAATACCTGATTTCTTGGAGTGCTTTAGGGAGTGGATAATTTCATGAGTTAGGATTATGCCGTTCGTAATCTGCTTGCCTTCTACATATCCTCATTGCTCCGGCGATATGAGAAGTGGTAGCAGTGATTTGATTCTTGAAGCTACAATTTTAGACACTATCTTGTAGATGACGTTGCACAGGGCAATGGGCCGAAATTTGTCAGGGGTGCTAGATTGAGCTTCCTTTGGGATAAGGGCTATGAATGTGGCATTCATAGCCGGAAGCATCCACCTCATAGTTCTTGATTCTTCAAAAATCTGCCAGACTTCCAACTTAATTAGCTCCCAGAAATTATGGAAAAAATTGGAGGTAAATCCGTCCAGCCCCAACACCTTGCCTTCTTTTAGTTGATGAACTGCATTTTCCACTTCCTGTAAGTCGACCGACCTGAGTAAGAGCTGGTTTTTCTTCTCTATGACGAGTTTGGGGATTTTCTCTGTGATTTTTCCTATAGCTTGCATTATGTCCACCTGTGGTTCTTGATGAGCTTTCTTAACGTAGTTGAGAAATTCGAGCTCGATTTCTTCATGTTTTTCCATTTTTACCCCCTGCTCATTTTGGATGTGAGTAATATTGTTATTCATTCAGCGTTGAATAGTGGAACGGTGAAAATATTTGGTATTTTTTTCTCCTTCATTTAGCCACCTGATCCTCGATTTTTTCCTCCAAAGCATTTCTTCTTGTTTGGCCCTCTTTGAGATCTGAGTTTCAAGAGACTTTTCCTGTTCCAAAAGTTCCTCTGATCTTCTCTCTATGATGATGCATTGCTGCAACTATTTCATATCTTGATATAGAGGATTCTGAGCCTGGAAAATGTTACCAAACAAAGAATGGTTCCATTGTTTTATTTTACTCTTGAGGCATTTAAGTTTCTGTTGAAATTTGAACATGCTTGTACCATTTGGTGAAGAGAAGTTGGTCCATTCCGAATTTACCAAATTGACAAAATCCGGATGTGTCATCCAAAAAGCCTCGAAGCAAAACGACCTGCAGGTAGCGTTGCCTGGTCGAGACCATTGGAGAGAAATTGGCCAATGGTCTGAGCCTGTCAGCGGCAGGATTGAAGTTGAAAGGTCTCCCCCTAAGTGGATGGCATTGTCAAAGATTAGGAATCTGTCCAAGCGAGATGCAATTTGGTGCGAACCAGCTCTTTTGTTATTCCAGGTGAAAAGGCCATTGTTGAATGGCATGTCAATAAGCCAATTGATTTGAATTTAATATTTTAGATTGTTACTTTCCTTGTCTAGCTTGTTCCTTCCTCCTCGCTTTTCTTCCATCTTAGTTATCATGTTGAAATCACCCCCAGTGATCTAGAGCGGATGAGACCTATCAGTATTTATTGAGGAAAGGGAATTCAGAAGTTCTACCTTATGCATAGCTTCCTGGGGAAAATATACATTGGTTATGTGACCATGTATACTGGTTCTTGTAATGTGGAAAGTAGCTTGAAGGAAATTCTTGTTTGCATGAAACTTGTTGAGCTCGATGGTGTGTGCATCCCAAATGATTTCCAAGCCTCCTGAGGCACCAAAGGCATCTACTGCTACTGCTATACTACCCGGCCAGACTTTTGTAGCAATTCGGTCTAGAGAGATGGAGTTGCATTTAGTTTCCTACAGAAAGAGAATTTGGGGCTTCTCTTGCTTTATCATGTTCTTGATTAGTCTGCATTTCCCGGGGCTATTAATCCCCCTGATGTTCCATGAGATTCGCTTCATGATGGAAGGTTGGAGAGAGAGTTGTAATACTTTGTAAGTTTGGAGTACCTGCCTGACTCCACTAGCATTTCCCCAATGTGGATGGTACGTTGAAGATCCGTTTTCCTCCCTCTCTTTTTGTTATCTTTGATTATGCTTTTCCCATCCCAAATACCTCCAGTTTGAATATCTAGGGATTTATGCCTTTGAGCTCTTAGAGAATTACTTCCAGATTCTCAAATTGTCGCTCTAGGATTTTATCATAATTTTTTGTTTTGCATGCCTGCTCTAGACCCAGAATGTCCAAATCCCCAATATCTATGCTTTCTGGTTCTTCTTCCATATGTTGTGTGTCAATTATGTCTTTTGTTGTTTATGTTTCCCTAGAAAGGTCAGGCTGCGAGTTTTCCACATCCATTCCTTGCGAGTACCAGGTTGGGACTGTGCGCATAGTCGTGGAGGAAGGATCTGTGGGTATTGGTTCTTTTGGGTTTTTTTGGGGATCAGAATGTGTAGGTTTTTTGTTCATCATGGGATCCTTCTCAGATGGGACAAGGGGCTCAGGGTTGTGTACTTCTTGTCGAGCTAACACTTCAAAACTGTTGCTTGTAGAGGGTTTTGATGAACTGGCATGAGGCTTCTTAGGGATTGTAGCAAGTTTCTTGTGATTTTTCCTACGATTGGCAACTTTAGTGAAGCCATTCAGATCCGGCTCCTCAGGGGCAGTGGTATTCAAGGGTTTCTGGTTTAGAGGACAGTCCCGAAACAGGTGACCCAGTGCATGGCATCTCCTGCATCTGAACGACACATGTTCATAATCAATTAACTGAACCCATTCAACATCGTCGTGAAAAATACTTACCGCATCCAGAAGTGCCTTGCTAAGGTGCATATAAACGCAAATGCGAATGAAGGAGGTGTATCTTTGGAGTTTTGTTTCCTCTGCCATTTTGACAAATTCACCGAGACCATTTCCTATGGTTTGTAACGTCTCTTCATCCCAATATTCCATTGGGAGAGAGTAGAGATGGATCTAGACTGGCGCCTAGCTGAGATCTTCTTTGTCTGGATTAAAGCGTTCCATCCATCCACTCAAATATAGGCCAGCTGCGTTGAAAAAATAGGGGCCGCCATCTAGTACTCTGTTTTGGTCCTCCAAGCTGTTAAAGATGGCCGTGAAGAACCCTTTAGGTCCTAGCTACAGCGTTATGTGTCCTTTCGGCTTCCACTTTGTTGTTATCCAGCCATGCAATGCTTTCTCTATTGGCCACATACCCATGAATTTTCCTATCAATCCATGATCTCTCATGTACTGGGTCTGAGCATGGATCCAATGACTTGGGAGCTTTATTTTCGGGCATTTAGCAGCGACTAGTCTACAGGTGTTTGAGGTGACTTGGGAGTTCTCCCTGTCATTTGTCTTGGCATCTTGTGGATCTATCTTTTCTCTTTCTCCATTTTGATCAGCTGAACTAGTTCCTTCCTCACGCCTCTAAGGAGAACCATTTGCATTCGGGGGAGCCGCAACGTCCTCCCCCTGGGGGTATTCATGATGCTCACACTACTTCTTGGCATATTCTGCCTTTTGTATTGCTAATGGTATGACAGTATTGCAGAAGTCTGCTCAGGTATGTCGTTGCAGGTTCTGCAAAAACCCTAAGTCGCCATTCCAAGAGCACTCAAAAAAACCTATAGAGTTAGAGTCTATGCATAGTTATAGTTAAAGTGTAACTAAAATTAAATGAGGTTTAAGAGATACTCTATATTTTGGGTATTGTTGAATTTATGTTTATATTAAGAGGATGGTGAATCTATATAAATTTAATATTTATTTTATTTTAAATGAATATTTATCAATAGTTCATTAATTTCAAAAAATTAAATGCATATAAACTGAAATCATAGTATATAGAGTTTAACCTATAACCCTTTGCCAAAGAAAACCATAAAAATTATTTTTATAAATCTTTATAGGCACCAATCTCCTTAGGTGAGCACCAACTCATCAAAATATCGTGTAGGCGACAGCTTACTAGAGAGATTGTCCTTGGAAAAACACCAACTTAAGGTCTCCATACTCAAAGTACTTTTAACTTCACCTGCATGTACCATACTTCATGCATTTCACAACGTCATTATACCCTTAACTTTCATGCTCAAGCACCTCTCCTTGCTTCATATCCTAAACATAGCTTCAAAAATAGTCACACTCAGCTTTCATGTCCTAGGGAACGTCATAATATCATCCAGTGTATATAAAGATTATCAAGAATTTCTCAAATTTCATTATTCCTGCATATAATGATGATCAAGATTTTTCAAATCATTTTTAGGAATCTAAAAATGGTATAAGTGATTATCTCTAGTTTGCCACAAATGTCCAAACAAATTATAATTTTAAAAGAATAGAGAAAGTTATAATTTTAAACCAAGAAAAATTCATCTTAGATTGTATGTTTCTAAAGGGAAAAGATCATTAAAAGGAAATATATGCAAAATGAAGTATAATTGCGTTTTACATCATACTTTATAAGTTGTAGCTAATGGAAATATTTTATATTTTTACTTTTATTACTTAAAAATATTAACTAAAATAATAATAATAAAAATAACTTATTAAAAATTTTAAGTAGTTAAGATGTATTTTTGTTATCAAATTTTTTTCTTGAAGTAAAAGGTTAGATCAAAATAAGAATATAATATATTTTCACTTTTCATAAAGAAATTTATATATTTGTGTGTGTGGTGGTGTGTGTGTGTGTGTGTGTGTGTGTGTGGTTAAATTGAATTATGCCTAATAGGAATAGTCTTGATTAACAATACCATTAATAATTTAATAATATATCATAATTAAAAAATTTATATTATAAAACTATGTAATAAATATATATATTTATTATAAATATATATATATATATATAATTCAAACCTTGCATTAAACATAATCAACACACCTTTAACGAAAAATAAGAATGAGAGGGAGAACGAGCTGGGTTGGTTGGGCCCTAGCCAACCAGCTCATTTCCCTGTCTAGGAAACTCGGAAATTCAGCTCTCAACGACGCATCAACACAAATTTACAACACAATATTGAAAGAACATGGCACAGTCCCTTTCTATTAATAATCAGCGAATGTACATAATGAGTTCAAGTCCAACCCAGAATGAGGGTGATACCAATAAAATTACAGAAGATGAAAACTACAGTATCATTTCTATAGCTATCGCTTGCTACCATTGTCTATCTGAACCCTATATTATATACATCCTTTCAACCCTACGGTCATAACCAAATTACATCCAACGTTACAATTTGAGCCTTTCAGCTATAACAAAATTCTAATCTTGAACATTTTTCCAGCAAACTAATCTCCATCATATCCCTAACTTATCTCCGCTCCAAGCCCAACTTGAGATGACCGATCCGGAACAAGGTGTCTACGTTAGGTAGTGAGCTATCACGATAGCTTAGGATTTGCCAGCAGTGCAGGAATCCTACCTACACTCAGCCATGCTAATGACATGATCAATATGTTGCTTATCAAATACTTTAGGAAAGGAAATATTAGTTGCAAATAATATTAAAGGTATAAAATCTACAAAAACAATTAATTAAGCACATTTGTAACCCTTAAATATTTAATATAATGCTAGTGCACAAAAAGGCATGATTCTTGGAATAGTGTAGGAATAAGGAGGTTGCAAGGGTAAAACAAAGGTCTAAGGCTATGATTTTAAAGTGGAAAAATGGTTAAAAATGAAGAAATTTAGCCTACCAACGTCCTCCCCTCCTTAAGTTGTTGTGGGTCCTCACACAACCTTCACCACCTGCAAAAAAACCAAAACAAAAGAGCCTCCCTTCAATTTTGAACTTGTATGCTAATCCCTACTTTCACTCTCTTTGCCTTCCTGCTTTAGGCCTTTTTTAGTTTCTTGTTCACCTTTTGTTGATGTTCATAACACTTTGAGGCCTAAAATTTCCATATCTTGACTTGTCTTTTCTGTTCCTTCACCTCTCTTACCAACTCTGCATTTGCTCGCTTTTGCACTGTATTCTGCTCTTTCATGGCTTGGTTTAATACCTCCAAGCCATAAACATGCTGCTTGAGCTCTTCTATCCTACTGTTCAGAAAGAGGGTGGAGTTTTCTACTCCCAATTCCTTTGGCGCAGACTTCTTGGCAGTCAATTCCAGACATGTGTCAACATTATCAGGGTCAAGGTTATCCTAGTCGCCCAGTTCCTGCATTTCAATATTGTCAAGGGTTGTAATACCATAGTTTCATTGTCACTAAGGGTCAAAGTGCCCTGCACATTCACTTTATTAGGGGTTTTAGTACCCTGCTCTCCAATTTACTAGGGGTTTCAGTACCAGAAACTTCAAAATCATTAAACGCTTAAGTACCCTTCTCATCCATCTTACTAGGGGTTTTAGTACCTAGAACTTCAAAATCATTAATGGCTTCAGTGTCTTGTGCCCTATCATCCAACTAACCCTCCATTGGGTCTTTGCTTTCCCTCGACATCATTTTTCTCTTCTTCATCCTACCAAAGAGGATCGACAAGGGTGTGTTGTCTTCCTTCTCCACATAGTCTCCGTCAACCACTGTATGGGTCGTGCCTCAACGAGAACCATGATGTTATTTTTACCTGGTGAAGCAAATGGTGAGTCATCCAACAGTATCGAGGAGGTCGACTAAACATGACCCACCCTTGAATAGGCAGTCCTTCCCATGGTTGATCTCTTGGTCTCAGTAGGGCACGAGGTCAGCATCTCAGGTTTTTCTTTCTTGCTTGCACTCTTCTTCTGGGTTGACTTCCCTACACTTTGCCCCTGAAACTCCTTTAAGAATTCCTCCCAGGTCACATTTTTAGCCTCCAACTCCTTCTTGATTAAAATTGTGATCAGTCCATGGTGTTATAATGTGTATGCAACCTGGCTTAAATTCCCTTTCTAAACACCTTCTGACATTTTTCTAAGTTCCTAAGCAAATAATAAGGAAAATTAATGAGCTTAGGAGACTCAAAATGTAGGAGCAATTGTATGTGATAAAGGAAGGTTAGTGAGTAATGACTCTCGCACGTAAGAAACTTCTGCAATGCATAAAGATATCCTTCCATTTTCCAATCATAGCATTATGCTAGAGACCATTCTTCCATTCCACCTTTTGGCTCAGGTTGACCACGAATCAGTGCCACAACTTCTTTTCTATATTCTCCTTATCAAACCATTATTTCCCCACTCTGGTAAACCTATAGCCTGAGATATGGACTCCTCTATGACCACAAATTCCAACGAACCAACCTTGGCTCGGCTCCCATCTAAAGTCTGGTCAAATGTTAACGCCACGACTTAGTCGAATCCATCAATTTTTTATAGAAATGGGAGGAACCCAGATTCCTGCAATATTACAAGATTGTTTCTATACTCAACTATTTTCTCCGTCTCCTTTATGGAGTGTGGCGCAATCCTGACAGGCGCCATGTCTATTTGAATTCACCCAATATTTTCTAAAGTTTTGAAAGAATATTACAATATAAAGAACTCAAAATGATGGTCAAGCTACACATCCACTGCCATATTAACCACTTCCCAAATGGTCATGGTTCATCATTAAAATTACATAGTTGTGAATACTAATTGGTTCAAGTATAGGCAGACAATGATGATTGGAAGAGGCGACGATTTAGATAATGATTCCATGTAATGATCATGCAAGGTCAGATATGTTGTAAGGCCATTATTATCAGGTGACAAGTTTTTCAAGGAAAGGTAAGTATTGGATTTCAGGAGAATTGTACCATCCCACATTTACTCCATGATCTCATAGAAAGTGTACTTACTACTCATTAAAAACATGATATTTCATAACCTAAAATATATTTGTACTTAAACTATTTCTTCCTAATTTAGTAAATGATAAAACAGAGTGTTAATCATAATACAAATTGAATGCCATGATCTACAGTTGGTACAATTATTCTTCCTGTAAAAAAATTCATGAAACAAAAGATAAGCTTTTCAATACGCATTTTTGCACCAAGTGTTCCTACACTAGAACATGTGATTTTCTAATTTGTCATGCTCAGTAATGCGGATTCCTGTACTGAACGTGCCTGCACTAAACGTGCTTGCACTAACCATGACTACACTGAGCATGCCTGCACTTAAACATGCCTACACTATCCATGCTTGCACCGAATATACTTGCACTCAAACACACATTCCTGCACTAGGGATATTTGTAGCATATATGGAAATATATATAGAACCAAAAGAAAATCCTTATAGGATATAATTAATAATAGATACGGGCTTTTCGCACTGCATTATCCATTGGTCTAGGATAATCAAATTCTAACTTTTCATTCATAAAATTGGGTAAACTGCTAATAAACCAGTGAATTTTGGCTTTTTCCTCCTGCATGTACGAGACATATCGTAACAGGGAAGTAAATTATTTCACATACTCGTCCATAGTCAAGGTTCCCAACCTTAACTCATGGAACTCCTTTGCGTTTTCATCATAGTAACGTTCAGTTGAATATTTTTCCTTAAAATGTTTCTAGAATTCTTACCACATCACTTATTCTTCATCAACTTTTCTCACAGTTTTAATATCTTCCCACCAGAAAGTGGCCTTTCCCCTTAATTGGTAAACTGCCAGACGTGCTTTAAGTTTGTCAATATATTCATAAATTTGAAAATATTTAACCATGTCGATCAACCATGCTTTAGCTGCCTCTTCAGATTCTCCTTCAAAAAATGACAGTTTTATTTTTTTGAACTCACCTTGTAATTCCATTTTCTATATTTTTGACTTTATTTGGTCGGAAATAGTATCTTAACGCCCCTCTTCATCCTCCTTATGTCCCTTTGTTGACTCTGCAATATCTTCACCATGATGGGTTGTTGGGGCCTTCTCCCTATTCTCCATACTGGGATCTAGTCCTCGTTGATTCTATCAGTCGGACAGGCTTTTAATGATATTTTCTTGTTCCTGCCTCAGTTGTTCATTGTTTGTCCTCAAGTTCATCATTTTTGCACGTAGTTGTTGCACTGTTTCAAGCAGGGGAGTGTTGGCTTGTTGAGATTCTTCTCCTAGTTGTATCCATATATCCGGGTTGGCCTCCACATAAGGCACTTCCAGCCAGTTTGATAATCTAGGGCTCCTCTACATTTCTACTCTATGGTGCTGACCTTTGCCTCTCTATGTTCACATTCACCCATACTTAGTTGTTTGTTGCATAGATATATGTACATTATAACTCAATTAAATGTACATTTATCTATCCTACAAGTCCCAGTGTGCAAGTCTGGGCTCTGATACCATTTGTAACATGCTAAACACTAAACTATAATATATATATATATTATATATATATATATATATATATATATTATATTATATATATATATATATATATATATATATATATTATATATATATATATAATATATATATTAACATTATACTTGTCGAATTTACTAAGGAGTTGTGCTATGACGGCGGTTTAATAGTTATGCCCGGTGTACAACGATATCTTCACCATTTAAAACTCCTCATTGGCATGCAGCTAACAATGTTTCCCCATTAAAATGGAGATAACCCTGAGGTCCTTCAGATGACACTATAGTTATGCAATTATGGATGATGAGACTAGCTAGAAAGATCTCGACTCCGGCACATGGCTTGATCTGCACCATCAGATTGGATGAGATCTTGGGCCTCCATCATTTGGGGTTTATCCGACTAAATAATGCACAAACTGAGCAGGGTTTGGGTCATTTGGACATGCGACAAGGTTGCAACTCGGCTCTGCAATAGAGGGTGACCAAATGGTTGTTTGGACAGTCTCTCCGCCATGACTATCTCTTCGAGATTATAGGTATCTCGCAGAGGGTGATGAAGGTTTTTAACTTATTTTCTATCATGAATTCATTGATATTTATTTTATATTTCTCCATTGATATTTATTATATATTGATGTTCTCCTTACCAACCCTCATGCAACAGGTAAAATCGCCAATGGTTGGACTCTTTTTCCCGGAGGGACACGTTGGGTTCATGCTACAACTAAGGTAAGGGTACTAGATTAAAAAGGTGATTTCTAGGTGTTTTACTCTTAAGCATCCCCTAATGATAACACTTCTTTTACAAGTACACCTCGCATCTCATCTCTCAGCAAGCCTCCGCACAGGTAACTTCTTCCTTACTCAAGTGTTTCTCTGCTAGAAAAGCTTCCCTCCGACTCGGGTTCCATGCTTACTCCATGGTACTCTCTACTTACAGGTACATTATGGCTGCGGTATGAATTTCTATATCCAACAAGAGGTTTTGGAAAAGAGGCCGCACTCTCACAATACTCGTTGTCTTCGCTTTTAGGTTGGTCACCACTCAGTTCTGTCCTGGCGATTTAATTTCCAACGATAGACCTATGTTAATTGAGGAACTGTATTAATTTTTGGTTATATTAAAATCTTAAGTCTTTCGCAAGCTGGATGATATGGCTATCATTGAACTGCAACTATAATTACTGTATGAATGATGGGCATTTGTGGAATTTCTTCATAGGTACGATGTTAGATTTTCTAAACCGCCATTAAGGTTTTTGTGGAGGTTTTCCATATACATAATCTTATTTGACGGTTTATGAATATATGACGATGGGCATTCTATTTCACATTCTGTCTAAATCATTTTTATGAGATTTCACGGTTAGGATTTGTTTCCTAGAGCTTAGATTGGCCACTTGTATCCCTGCATTTAGCTCATGGTTGTTCAATGTTTGATATTTATATCTAATTTATTGATATCTCTGTTCTTTCCCAATATGGTTTAAAATTGGCAATCTTTGTATGTTAAAGATGAAGCTCATCGTAATTGGCTCATGGAGGTTATTCCCGGAACTCAATCGAGAGCGTTACAAACCCTCGTAGGTTATCTTTTGTTTACTGTTTAAATGGAATTTCAAAGGTGTTGTCATTCTTTATATACCTTGTTGATATGGTTAGACACAGAAGTACTTATGAATTTCCATAAATCAATAGATTGCATACTCTTGTACAATTCTTCAGTGAGCTCTTAAATTCCAGTAAGACAATTTATATTCAAAAAAGAAAAGGGGTATTTGTTCTTCTACTGTAATTCATTCATTTATTTGATGGTTAAAATAGCTTATTATATTCAAAAAAGAAAAAGGGTATTTGTTCTTCTACTGTAATTCATTCATTTATTTGATGGTTAAAATAGCTTATGTATTTGATTATCGTGGGTGAAGGTAAAATACTGTTGTCACTCCTTTTATGCGATGATTGTATGCAAAAGTCTGAAAGTACTAAAATGTAACTAAAGACAAGATGCCTATTATTACCATGTGATAGAATCTCATTGATAATTAACTAACTTGTTAACATGTTTATTACGTAAAAACAAGACAAATATTTTCATTTATTTGATGGTTAAAATAGCTTATGTATTTGATTATCGTGGGTGAAGGTAAAATACTGTTGTCACTCCTTTTATGCGATGATTGTATGCAAAAGTCTGAAAGTACTAAAATGTAACTAAAGACAAGATGCCTATTATTACCATGTGATAGAATCTCATTGATAATTAACTAACTTGTTAACATGTTTATTACGTAAAAACAAGACAAATATTTTCATTTATTTGATGGTTAAAATAGCTTATGTATTTGATTATCGTGGGTGAAGGTAAAATACTGTTGTCACTCCTTTTATGCGATGATTGTATGCAAAAGTCTGAAAGTACTAAAATGTAACTAAAGACAAGATGCCTATTATTACCATGTGATAGAATCTCATTGATAATTAACTAACTTGTTAACATGTTCATTACTTAAAAACAAGACAAATATTTTTTTCTTATCCATGATTATTAAACACGGAAACACTACTTATCTGTTTCCTGCTTTGATTGTGAATCATGCAAGTGTTTCCTCTATTTTGGAATGTCTCACCACCCAACCACGGATCTGACAATTATGTCCAAAATCCCCCTTCGAGCTCTTCCAACTCCTGATAGTGAATAAAACAATGTAGTACCTTGGGCATCACGACTATGTCCAGCCTCAAGTCTCGTACCCTATATGGTTGTTATCACAGTTCTTTCCCACTCGCTAATTCGTATAGCTCCACAAAAATTAACCACAGCACAGTCCCTTCCCCCTTTTTCCAACCCCTGTCATTTTACTTTTTGAAGGAAAATATGGGCAACTGCTTGTAATTGTTTCAGGAATTATTTAACTGATTCTTCATCTTTTACAAACTGATCAAATTATTTTAGTTAATAATTAACAACATATGTTCTGGCTTTTCAGCCTAATTCTTTTAACGATCCAGGTTAAAACAAAATAAAATTGACAGTAATAAGTAAAACTTGGTAATAAGTAAATGTTGGTGCATCATTGGTTGTTACAAATATACAAATTGTGGTATGAAAGTAGCAATTTATTTTATGAAAGAATAATGTAAGAAATAGAAGTTAAAATTGTAAACTTAATTCTAAAGTGAAAATTAAAAATAATATTCTAATTTAATCCTTTCAACTTTGATTGATTTTTTTTATTAATATGTTTGTAATTTATAAGTAAATTAATTTGTGATTTAAAAAATAGTGATATAATATAATTTATTCTATTAGAAATTTGAAAAGCATATATAATCCAAGACATATCAACTTTAACATATTTATTATTATCAGTATAGAATCCTCCCAATTACCTACCATATTCTAAATTTGAGAATTGCAATTCAAATAAACCACATTAACCTTTAATATAATTTTTTTTTTCCTTATTCAAATTTTTTATATCTAATCGAAATTTAAGAAATTTCCCTCATCTAAGCCACATCAACTTTTAATATAATGATATATTTTACTATCTCCTCCAAATTATCAAAAGTATAGAACCCGCCCAACTAGTCGACTACATTAATCTTTAATATAATCATATTTTTTAATATATTTTTCAAATTAACATTAATTTCTCATCATCCTAATTACTTCATTGATTGGAAACACAAAATTGTCTAAACATAAATAAACAAACTAATTTCTAAATTTTAAATAAATATTTTTAAAAAATGTCTACATTTTTTCAATAAATTATTTTAAAAATATAAATTAGAATTTTTAAATAATTTATTTTTTAAATTTTGTAATTAAACTCTAAAATTCAAAAAATTATTTACAAAATATTACTAAAGCAAATCTTTAAATCCAATCTTACTAATTAAAAATCCTATATTGCATAATTATTAAAAAACCTAACTATAATACTAAAGTTATAATATTTTAAATATTTTTTTGAAAAAAAAAAAAAAAATATATATATATATATATATATATAATAATATATTACTAATTTTTGCAATATAATAATTAGAGACTTTGGCCAAGGGAAAAAAAAAAATTCCAAACAAACCAAAAAAAAAACACATTACGTTATAAAGCCAAAGACTTTTAAAAAATCAAATCATACTAACTACATCTTATATTTTGCATAATTATTTAAAAAAAAACCAACTAAATTTAGTTTACTTTAGAATTTTCGGGTAAATCACATGGTATTTCATTTGTCTACGCGTTTCTCGAGCCAACCAGTGTGGTTCATCGTCAGGGGAAGTTGAATGAACAGATCTCGCTTTGTGTATTAAATAGATAAAGCAGAACATCCAATGGGTAAATCTCATATGACCAAGTAACGGCTAAATTGACAATGGCTAGATTTAACTGGTAAACGGTTAGTTTGGACAGGATTAGGGATAAAATTTAATTAAATAAGTTAATTATGCTAGTTATATTCTTATTAAAATCAAAGTAAATGGATGAATTT
>APFE030114389.1:0-18867 GCA_000404065.3 Pinus taeda | reverse complement strand
ATCCTCACACTGCACCATCTAAACCTAAATCTCCTTGTGTCATTTGCAATGGAGACCACTATCACCGAGATTGTCCCTTCATCCCTCGGATCTTAAGGGACTGGTCTCCTCGTTTGCACAATCCGGTGTTGTCAACCTCTGATGATCATGTTGAATGCACACAATCGACCAGTGAAAGTGAAGTATCTGGACAGAAAAGGAATCCCAGATTTCCTTGTAAATTGTGTGAAGGCAATCACGCAATCCACCATTTTCCCTTCCTTGACGAAGCTAAAAGAGTTTTGGATGATCGTCCTACTTCATCGCTACAGCTCCCTCCTGGGTATAAAAAACTCTTGCCAAGTCCACCACTGGTTGAAAATCCGGTTGGCCCGCCATTGTGGTCGGCTGAAGCATCTATCATTGAAAATGAACCCTCTAAATCCATACCAGACTAAAGTCAAAAGGTCGAGACGGCGGTTGACCCTGTCTTTCCTTCAAAGTGTTCATCTTCGAATGATACCGTCACTGAAGAGAAAGAGAACGACACCGTTCAAATTCTTTTCATAAACACAGACTCCACCCATTCCTTTATCGCGGGAAGGAAGTTCACCAGAGTCATATCTAGCCGTTTACTCGATCCCACCACCAAGCAACCTAGTCATTTCCTTTGACTGGAATCTACTAGGTAGACCCCGTTTACCAGCTAGCGTACCATTCTGAATCATTATACAAGCTTACAAAATGGTCATGGCATACCATCATCAATGAAGGGGCTTCTATGAGTATCCTTTCCTCAACTGCTTGGAAAGCGCTTGGCTCGCCATCGCTTTTGCCTGAAATGAGAAATCTGACAGGCTTTGACAAAGGAACCAATCGACCATTAGGGATCCTTCCAAATGTGCCCATTACTTTGAGAAGGAAAACCGTTCACATGAACGTGATGGTAGTTCAAGGACTCTTGGATTATAATCTACTCCTTGGACGCAACTATATTTATTGCATGGGAACCGTCGTCTCCTCACTCTTTAGAGTAATGTGTTTTCCGCACGAAGGCAGAATGGTCAAGCTCGTAGACCAAATGTCATTCCCCAGTTCACACATAGTAAGTAGTCAAACGCCATCCCTAAATGGTCTTTTCACGCAAGGAATGTCTCATCGATCTCCAGTTCGTCCACCTGATGAGTGCGAGTGATTCAGGAGGATGTGATGAAAACCCAGGGGGCATGCACCCTGGTCTGTTTCGACAGGAAAACCTTGGGTATAGAGTAGATTTCCTCGGAGGATATATGACTAGTCTGACACACCCGTCCTCATAGGAAAATGGGATTAGGCTAGAATAAGATACCTTTGTCAAATTTATGTGAGTGGAGCAACTCTGCGCCACTCACCTTTGTCTATTTCAATAGACATCGCCAAGGGAAGTATTTTATCTGCTATGCGGATGGAACTTTCATGGTAACCTGGGAATTTTTCGCTATACCTGGGGGCATGAAAACCTCTTGTAAGCAAGTGAGAAACGACCAACTAACATTAGCTCTATGATTCCGCTGACTTCAACCACCTAGGTCGGGTGAGTGGTCGAAACCATTCATCTTTGCAGGGGCCACCTGGGCACCGGCAAAGTAAAGGTAAAATTTTCCTACCTAGCCTTGGTAGTGATCTTAATAGTTAAGTAGAGGGGCATAGTTGGTCGTTCCTAGCTTGCATGCAAGAGGCTTCGGGGCAAAGCTTACAAAAGGTGCAAGCCCCTTAAAAATGGCATCTTGAATGAGACATCCTTATTATATGACTGGCGAGCAGTGTTACCACAGGGTTCAAGCTCATTTAAAAATAAACCCGCCACGAGCAGTTTTAACACAAAATTCAAGCTCGTTAAAAAATAAACATAAGCAAATGAGCAAATGTTTCGCCTAGAGTTCAAGCTCATTAAAAAATGAACTGGTAAATAACCATTGTGAATGCCTTATCGTCAGCTTTTGAGCCTTGGTCATGTTTTCACCATCACCTCCACTCTGTTTTTAGCCAATCATTCACCTCCATTTGATTTTTTACCCTTTCGAGGAACATCTAAGAAGAGTGATTCTATTAGCCATCCTTGTGACACTGCCGTGATTGGAAAATTCCAAACCTTACCTGGAATCAACATCTACCTGAAATCATCACTCGTTCCTCGAAAAATGAGTCTCATTTAATCTCTTTTCAACTGACTCGTAAAATATGAAAAGATTTTTGAGAGATTAGCCTCTCCAGCTCGTTAAATTCATCGGAAGTGTTATCCCTCCTCTAGATTTTAATCTTTTTGGACTTGAGGGATTATTACACAAAAAGATCGAGTGCTTGTCTTGTTCGGTTCGTTAAAACTATCGAAAATTCATCCCTTTCGTATTATTTTACTTTTTTTCGGACTTAAGGGATTATATGACGAAAAATAATCTTTGGAGTTTCCTTTCTGTCCCTTTCATAGTCTCTAAAATTGAAAAGGACCGAGTTATATTTGTCGTTAAACTCGTTAAAACCTAATAGCGACAAACTCGTCCAAATGGACGAGAACGAGTTTCACTGTCGCTAGGCTCGCTAAAATATAGCGACAGGTTCACCCGAAGGGCTTATAGAAAAAGCATATGTTATCCTCCTCAAGCTTGACAAAAGTAAAGAGGTACTGGTCAGCAATGACTGGCGAAAATTGGGAAGAAAACTTGAAAAAGCTTTATTGGTAGCAAGTCACTCTTGAACATGACACTTTCTCTCTGCATACAAGCCGGTTTGGGTTGTTCCATTCACTGGTCACATCACCATTGGTCCATCACACCATCCATCTTTGGGGTTAATGCTACCAATCCATTTTCAGTGTCGCCGATATGTTCAAGAGAAGTCATTCATAGAATTCACCTGTGTCTCACCCACTGCAATACATTCACACTCCATTGTTTCATGACCGCCACCCTGAACATTGTATCATCAGATTGTTTTCACCTCCAAAATCATTTTCTTTGTTTCATGTCATAGATGTGGGATTCATTAAGGCCCTCCTATGATGGGTCACTTCTTGTCGACATCAGCTCATTATCCAAGAAATCGACCTAGGAACAACCCTTTCAATACTTTGAAGCTTGCATGCCTCAGGCGATGTCTTTCCATGTTCGACTCAAGAGCATTTTTCACATGGATCGAATTGTACTCCGAGTGAAGATTGAATGAGTTTTGAAGACCTCGGATCTAGTTTCATCGATCCAGGCTGCGATATATTCATGAATATAAAGACATCAAATGTATATCATTGCTGCACAGATGATCATCCAAATCAAAGGATGATGAGTCCGAATCATCAGTTTGCCACACAGACGATTGTCTGTCCTATGTACATGAAAATGAATTTATAAAGCTGAGCATGGGAATGCCCGCCTCAGCTAGATCATAAAAAATTGTTGTCAAGATAATGTATTGTATTGTATCTTATTACAGGTCGCCTCCCAGCTCAAAAAAACTTCGGATCCTCATGGTAAAGCATTTCACCCGACATCAAAAGATTAATGACCTCATGCTTTAGGGGTCAACTATTATAGAAATTTTTTGGGCACTGCAACCCCAATCATAAATGTCCATAAACTGAGGGCTCCTAAGTCCCTAAAAGTGTTTCTTCACTGGAACAAGGTCGGCTAATTACATCATCTCCCAGAAGTTCTCCACCAAAAACTGCTTAGAAATGGTCAAAACTGGACCATATTGAATACGCAGTGCAGAGGGTGCGATGCATATCACCTTCTCAGTGTAAAGGGTGTAATGCATACTGAATGGCCCCTCTGTAGGTGTGATGGTAAGGAATGGACAAATGGCAGGGACAATTTGCGAGGTGGAAGATCATGGAATCTTCCAGAAGCTTCCCCTCTGACACTTGCCTCTTTGTTCTCGACTAGGGATGAGTAAGAGATCATTAGTCTTCAAGTGGAATCAAGAACTATCAGAGAGAGGACACTAATCAAGACCCCAGAAGATGAATCACCCCCCTACAATAATCTATATATGGATCCCTCATCACAGAGATCCAAAGTCTGGAATCTTGTATCTTGTAGAGAAGTGCTGTTGGTTTTCTGGTGTAACTTCATAGTGTTGGGTGATCTAAGATTTACTTGAGGTGAAGAAGGGCTTTCTTGCTGGAGGATGCTGTTGGGTTAGAACATATGGTTGTAATCCTCTTGCTATTCTTGATCTTAATAAAGCTATTCAAGTTTTCCTCCATATTCTTGTATGTTTGTTTATATATGCATTTGTATGGTTAACACATATCTGGTCATGTGTTATTTATGAATATAGATATCTGTTCTTCGATAGTAGTATGCTTCTTTGATTCCACAGGTGCTCTTTGAAGTTGGGCAAGAAGAAGAAGCGACAAAGGTCTATCAGGAAGGAGAGGAATCAAGCAAGGAAACCAAGCACAAGACTAAGGTTGGTGTCCTTTGTTCCACTCTTATCTATTTTCATAAAGGAAAGCGAAAGTAGACTTTACTTGTTTGTTTCTAAGATAGCTACCAATCTTAGTGGGAATAACAGCTCTGAGTGGACCCTATTCCTGGTAACACTAGTAGATTGATTAGATCCCCAAATTTCATTCTAGACATGTTCTAACCCCTCACATCATCCATTACCATCATCCTTGCATCCACACACACTCCTACTCCCTCCATCCATTCAGTAGCATCAGATCTGCAGTCACAGAGATCATCAGCAGACAACAGAGGAGGAAGAAAGATGACCATATAGTAGCAACAACAACATCAGATCTACAGTCAAGAAACCATGAGCAGACATCATAGGAGGAAGAAGAATGACCATCCATAGCACCTTTGATATTTGACACTTGCAGCGTGGCATTAAGGCCACAGGTAAGTATCCTAATCACTCACTCATATGCATCATTTAATCAAAAGTTTTAAAGGTTAAGAGGTAGTTGGTTTGTAAGTGAAAAGGTGGCCAATTTCCTTTAGAAAGTTAGTGGATTACATATACAGGAAACTCTATTTTTTCTCAAAGAATTTGCTTATTTCCTCCTCAAGCCTCACAAGCAAGATGCTCGTCAAGTATATATCATCTGAGGGTAGATACAGTGTTGTTTATGGCTACCATTTTAGAGAGATTGAAGAATTAAGATTTGGGGTAGAAACACCAACTCACCAAAGACTTAGCATACCCTATTTTCTGATGCAAGAACTCATGGACTCCAACAGCAAAGAAAAGACAGGAAATTCCCAATAGTTATTTCACCATGGGTTGACCAGAATCCTCATTGAGGATTCCCTCCAAAACCTCAAGATCCCTATAACATGGTCAATCTTCTGAGACTTACCAACAGAGGGTAACATCAAAACCCTCATCTATGATGTTAGTCCTTCTGTTAGTAAGGAGGAGGAAAAACAATAATAAGAAGATATAAAGCTATATGGGGATGAGATGGATGAAGAAGGAACTAATATAGAGGATGATGCTGAAATAGAAGAGAAAGAAGGCATTGAAATAGAGGAGGAGATGAAGTAAGAAACTGTTAGAGATGAGACAAATAAAATAGAGAGGAAGAAGGCATTGAAACAGAATGGGAAGAACAAAAGGAGGAGTCACCTAGGGTGTCCCCAGAGGTCCCTGAGTAGAAGGAATCAATTTCCATCACTGCTCTCAGCACACCAGTCAAGAAAAAAAGGAAAATAAGGAGACAAACCCCACTACATTTTAGAACAAGAAAGAGATGCAATAAACAAAAGAGTTAAGTGGCTTCAGGGATAGAGAAGCAACTGAAAAATCAAATCCCATGGCCCTAATCAGCACCCATAATCTAATTGTAAATAATCCTCAGCTGGCACCTCGATATCTTGCTGCTCAAGGGCAAGCAATTTCCCATTTTGAGGAAATATTTAGGCTGCCAAGAAATGATAATATACATGCCTGCATAAGGATATGGAAAACATTGCCATATAGCTTGAAGATTAGAGAATATCAGTGGGAAGAAGTAGAAAGGAATGTAGGCTTCTATAAATAAGAAGTAGAGACCACAACAAAAGCATGAGATGTCAGAGAGGTTACCAATGCCACTAAGTTGCTCAGAGGATGAGCAACACTTTTAGTAAGGGTGATGATGAGCCTCATCATTGAGTAATTATATGGGCCTTAATTGACCTTAATTCACCTCCTAGCTTAGTCAAACTAACTATTCTCATAACTTATTTCATACTTTTGATTATATTTTGTTTATGAGATGAGTAGAGTTGGATATTTTGTTTTGTGGTCTAATGTGCATGTAATGTTGGAATAAAGGATAAAAGTAAGGAAAATGCAGGGATGAAAGATAAAAGAATGGAAATATGGTAAATACCCTAGTAAAAACTCTAATGGGACAAGGGAGAGGAATTACAGGAGGTTAATCCTCCTCATTTACTGCCCCTCCATTCGAATATCCCTCCATTAGCTGAAAGTACAAACAACCCCCCTTCTAGAAGGCAACCAAGCAAGTGAAGGTGAAAACAACAAAATCAGGAGTACTAGAAGGCAAACAAGCAAGTGAAGGTGAAAAACAAGCCAAATCATGTGTGCTAGAAGAAAACCAAACAAGTGAAAGTATGAGTTTACCTTGAGTTGGGAGCCAAGCCTCCCTACTAGAAGGAAACTGAGCTAGTGAAAGGGAAAGCATGAGTTTATCATTGAATTGGGAGCTATGCCTCCCTAATTTTGAAGGAAGTCGTTGGAGAATTTAGATGTATAAGTAGAGAGGCTTAGGACCTCATTTTTTTTAGTTACCAAGAGTTAGGAAGAATTTAGACTTCTCACTGTAGAACTCTACTTTGTTTTCAAGCTGCAAGTCTTGTAACAATTTTTGTTTTATAATGAAGTTGAGTTTTGTTTTGAGCCAGCACTGAGTTAACTCAGAGGGCTGAAGCTCTTGGGTTAGGGCCCGACCCTAGTAGCCAAAGCTCCTCTTTATTGTATTGTTGTGCTAGCATAGATTCTTGTTTTTTGTTCATTTGCTTAAGTAGTCCATTTCCATTACATCACTAGCATAGCTTCATGGTTTAGTTGTTTATTTTCTTAAGTAGTTGCATTTGCATCACCACAGTATAGAGTAGATGATTCATGGTTTAACTGGTTATTTGTTTAAGTAGCTGCATTTCCATTACAAAGGATTATTGTTTAATTATTCATTTGCTTAAATAGTTGTAGTCTCATTACAATAGTTTAGAGTAGATTAGTTGTGTTTCATTTTGCTTCATTTACACTTTCATTCAATTAACAGGTTAGTAAAGAAAAGATACACAAGGTTGCTCACAGGTGTCTCGGCCTCACCTCCTCCATCTGGGACCATGATGTGAGGAAGAAACCCTGCAACAACCCCAAAAAAAAGGGTTTTCACATGGAGTTATTTGTTTAGCACAGTCACTAGGTTCATTACATTGTTACTCTATTCCTTTCATGATCATTTGCTCCTTCACTCTCTTCCTGCCATTTGATCTCCCTCATATCCCTTTCATTCTCCCTCAACATGAAATACTTAGGCGGAAGCAGTTGATTCACATTTAAATGGTTTTTACCCATAGATTACCTTACACAACAAAACCTACCAATCACCACCCAATTCATTTTCAATGCTGACTTTATGCACTTTAAATCCCCACTGTCGATCTGCCTTATCTGATCTGACGTCTATTACACGATATCACATGGATTTCTATTTTATCGTTATCCACCCGAGGGCATGCGATAAGAGTGGTTTCCCCTTGCTATGTGTCACTTGGGGAGGCTAATTGCATAAAATTTTAGAAAACTGCTTACAACTTTGAGGGCGCTTCATAAATATCGTACCACCCTCCAAAACCGCTTTGTCATTTCGCACGTTTTCTTCTCTCGCTTTACTCTCCACCATCAATCTGTCTCTTGATCCGATGGCTGTCGCTTCACCCGATTGCCAACTAGCTTGGCTGATATCCACCGTTGATCAACCTCGCCTGATCTAACGACTATCACACAATCTCGCGTGAACACTTGCACAACCGTTATCCGGTCAAGAGCATGTGATAAAAGTGGTTTTCTCATGCTACGTGTCGCTCGGTAATGCTAATCGTGTGAAATCTCAAAATATAGCTTATGGTTTTGAGGGCCACGCGAAATACCACTTACCACCTCCACAAACCCATTGCCATTTCCACATGTTTCTTTTGCCCACGATCTAATCTCCATCGTCCATCTACCGATTAATCCTGTCTGTCCATCTCTTGACTTAGCCTTTGCGATATAATCTCAACTTTCCATCTCTTGTTAACCCTGTTCGTTCATCTATTCACTCAACCGCCATGACATAATCTCCACTGTTCATCCTATTAGTTAACCCTATTCGCCCATCTATCTATGTACCCCCGTGTGATCTTACCTTAAGTGTTCATTTACCTTTCACCTTCTTGATCCAACGACTCTTATGAATTTTTTCTCATTACGTCCTCTTTTGACCAATTTTGATCTCCAACTGCTCTTCCACTTAAACACATTCTTAACTTAGTTTCCTTTGCTTACCCCTTAGTCTAGTTTTGATGCTTTTACTTCTGTAACCTAGAGAATTAGCATTAGATTAGTGATTGATCTAGTAATTCTGCTTAGCATAGTTGTTTAATTGGTTATCTAGGGTCTAGTGTGAGTTTAGCATTACATGATTGTTTTCTTCATTACTGTAGTAGAGTAGCTCCCCCTTAGAATATATTTGCTCTTCTTCCATCAAAATCAAGCTTCTTCTGACCCTATAGAAGTCTGGCTTGGAACCCATGGGGTCTCTTTCTAGATGAGTAGTGACAACAGGCAGTACCTTCACTTCTACTTGTGCATATAGCACTATCACCTCCAAGTTTGTATGAATCCCGGGTTGATAAGTAAATCTGGTAGCCCTGGGAGTTGTAGCATTCTTGCTGCAATACCTAGGCTCATGAACAAGATTGTTTCCTTTTGCTACTATTTTTATTGCTTCCAGAGCTACCACTATCTGTAGAGTAGCCTTCCAAGTTCTTTCTATACTGATCGACTCATTGATTCTGGAGGCATTGTAGCAGTACCTCTAAGGATCCTCCTCTGGACAATGAATTGTCGCATGGATCAATAGAAAGAAAAATTTTGTACAGTGGTCTTTGCAAATATAGTGGGGATCATACGGATTAAAGTCCTTGGTGCCAAACTCAAATTTCACTATGTCCTTAGCTTTCACATCTGCATCTTTCAAGCTCTTAATCTTGTATAATCTGATCTGCAAAGGAGGAGTGGGCCATGGAACTTTCTTCTTCCAATATAGTCTCATTGACAATCATGTAGTGAGGTGGTATGGAACTTCTTGCATGATTATTTTGTCAGTGGCATACCCTAGTAGGACATGTAAAGTCTTCTCTATGCCAAACACTCTAATGAAGCTGCCACCTAGTGAGGCATACCAATCTACAATGTTTACTATCACTTCCATTTCTTCTTGGGACATGCAAGTTGGATCTTGCTCAAATATAAGCTTGTATAATGGGATGATAAAGTGGCTAGTTAGCCTTGCCATCACTTCTCGATAGCTGTAGTCGGGAAGCAACTTGCAATAGATGTTGATGACAGTCTCTTGTGGTGTCCATGTCCAACTCATGCCACAGAAATGTTGCTGGGCACAAATTGCATCCAGTAAGTATGTAGACATGTAAAACGTTGGTTGCTCATTCTTGGGTGGATTCCAATCCTTAACCACATTGGACTTAAATTGATGAGGCAACATATCTTGACCAGTTAAATGGCCTCCCCTCATTCACCAATTTGTTCAATAGATTGCCCACCCTTTAGGGAAGGTCTCTGTGCTCTCTTTACCATATATTCTACAGGAAAATATGATCAAGAACTGGTAAGCCTTCCTGAGGGACTTCATCTTGTAAACATGGGTGTGTGTCTATCTAAAATTCGATGACTCTTTCACCCAAAACTTTAAAATGTCTCTTGCATTCACATAGCTATGGGTGGCATAGAAGAGTGAGTCCATGCATTTCAGTGGTTCGGGCAAGTGATACATCTAATGAAAGTCTTCCGCCCTGTAGGTGGAAAGCTTCTTCTCATTGACATTTCTCAATGTCATAGTCTGTTCATCTATATGTGATATAATCTAGTTGATGATGTATGCATAGGGGAAGGCGAGGTACCTGCATGCAACCTTGTATAACCCTGACTACTGGATGCTAAGATAAACTTGTTGGTCTTCTAAGTCTACCTTAAAGTCCTTTCCAAAATGTCTTTGATCTGCTACCATGTCAATGTTGTTCCATTCTCAATGAATAACTAAGTATTTGCATACACTAGGTAATCAACTGATATCTACTCTGCTACTTCCCTAGTACTGCTCTCAGCGGTTTCCTTTGATGCAAATCTCTTGGATGCCATGTTAATTGTGACTGCTAGAGAGATGCTTAACAACTATTATACTTGTGGGACAAACAGGACAATGATGGAAAGAAAATTCCAGCTAGAAAAATAAATAAATTCAAGGAAAGTTCAAGCAACAATATGGGCACTTGATGGGGAGTATTACATAATTTTGCTTGACAAGGGTGACTAACTGACTGTGGGAACTACGCGCTGTGCAGTATCGACATTCAATGTGGGAGCTTGATGATTGGAACTGTGAAATGTGTAGTTTAGCCTGGGCCAAGGCCTGGGAAAGACTACACATTCCACAATCTCAATGGCCAAGTTGGGAGGCTGGCTCTTGGAACTGCACAGTGCATAGTTGGAGCCAGCCTAGGCTATACTTTATGCAATTCTAGAAGCCAAGCCAGAGGCTTGAGTATCCAGATTGCGTCGTCTAAGCTGTATAAAGTGAGATCCAGGCAAGGGGACCTAGATCTGCCCAAGGGGTGTGAAAAACAAGAAGATCTAAAAGATGGTGTGAATTTGAGTACATGTCTAACTAAGTGTTGATGCATGCATGTGAAACAAGTGATGCAATTGATTAAATTGAAGGAAAATGAAGCATGTGAGGAGAGTCACTGCAACAATGACCATTGGTGCAAAACATAAAAACTCATGTGACACTTGGGAAAGGAAATATATAACTTGAAACAACACTTCTATGAGCTAAAACAAGTTAAAACACCAGAAACCATGTAGAGAAACAAGTGAAATAACACTCACACAAGAAAAACAAGAAAAATAAATAGGAAAAGTAGAAAAAGATGACAAAAGCAAAACTCACCTAGAAAAGCGATGACGATCACACTGAAGGCTCCTTGATCTCCTCACAAATTCTAGATCTCCATGATCGAGTGTGCAAATGACCTCTAGTAGCATTGATTAAATAGATTTGGTCAAATTAGGGTTTATGACACACATGCCTAAAATCAAGGAAAAGTGACACTTGGCATATGTTTCTAAAAATAGCACAAGTGCCTCCTTCATGATGCTAAAAATAGATCCCCATTTTTAGGGTTGTTTTTTTCCCCCGACAAAAACTACCATGCATTTCCTTGAAATATTGTGTAGTCCTGGGAAGGACTAGGCAACTCTCCAACTCATGTATTGCATGATTTCTAAGCATAGCGGGGTTTACACCTTTTCTTGGCTCAGTGTTGGGCTTCCCCTCTATGACTGCACATTTCCAAAGTTCAAGGCTCACTTGCAGTCAGGACTACGTAATTCCCAACACCAAGGCTAGCTGCCCTCAATAATTGCATAGTTTTCTACAACAAGCCCAAAACTGTTGTGGGACCAAGTCAGGAGATCGAATTGTGGGTTAGAAAATCAATTAAGTGTGAAAACACAATCGAAAAATGAAAAGGATAAGTCTCAGTAGAAACATGGATACCTGGATTAGAGCAAGATGAGCTGTTGTGGTTTAGAAGGAACGCTCCAAAATCGAAATATAGGCAAAATTTTGGAGGGTGGTTGTAGCCGCTACAAGATTGGTGACACACTGGTAGAACACCAGCTCTTTGTATGGACCTTGTCTCATGCAAAGCGAGTCTAACTCTTCTAGAAGTATTGTTAAGTTCTTTGATTAGCATAACTTATTCAATTAGTTTGAGTTAAAGATGTAGTCCCTCCCATTCTCTTTATCAATAACACACATACCAAGGCAAGTCAAACTACGTTGTTTCTATTGGGGATGAGGGGTATATAGATGCATAAGTAAAATAGATTATCAAAGTTTAAGTTTCATCTCTAGTGTTTCTTCGCTACCAGTAGGCCTGGACAGTACCCCGACGGAGTCACTTTAGGAACACAAGCATTGCTCCATTGCTAGTGAGCCTGACAGTACCCTGTCAGAGTTACTTGCTTCACCTCTCTGCACAGGAATCCTTTCTCTTCTTTCACCCTTTATTTTATTTTTTTCATTTTTCAAAGAACTATGCATATGCACTTGTTTATCTCATGAGGCGAATGAGGGATCCTGACTTATTGAGAGCAAAAGAGGTTGTCCCTTCAGAGAAGGATATTTATATATACCTCTAACATACTTGTTAAGGTTTCCCCCCTCTCCTAACTTTACTAGACTAAGCTAACAAGATTTAACCGAAAATAGAAAACTGATAAGAGTAGGAGGTGCTAGTTAAGAGTGCAAGCATCGTGATTTCCCCATGAATCTCATTGAAAGGAACGTATTTTCCATCAGGGTATCATCGACTAGAAGAAATGCAAGATTCACATAAAGAGAGGGAATGGACAGATAACCAAGTGTTGCTAGTTGTACAAGTCCTTCTTGAACCTCACCATGCTTGTCTAAGAAGACAAACACGATTTCATGCGAAAACTAACCTACGGGTGAAAAATAAAAAAACCAAAGGAAATAAGCAGGACAAAGTAAAAAAATCAAGAAACAAACAAGGAAAGAAAAACTACTCCTAATCCTAATCTAAGAAGAACATAGGCCAACTAACGTAAAGTGATACTTCCAATGCATCCATCGGCAGATTGGTTGGCCCATGTAGGCGAGATCATGACCGACAAGAAAGATATATAGGTAAACCAAAAAACAAGAAATATAAGAAAATGCAAACAAAAATGTTCGAAGTTTGAATGTATTCGCAGAAAAGTAAAAATGGAAAGCACATGAGAGGAACTCTGCAGATTTATCACGGTGTCCTAACACATTGTGAGTAGAAGACAAGCATGTAAACACTTTTGAACTTGAAAAATGAGCAAACATAAAGAAATAATAAAAATTCCATTTTGCAATAGTGCTTTCTATGTACGACTCTTATAATGCTTGAGCAATAGGATCATGTGATATAGATGGAGGATGCGAAAATTGTGAGATGGATTGCTTTTCAATGTGAACAATAGAGTGATGAGGATTATGAAGAGATTCAACACATTTATGATTGGAAGCAGAAATGGCCTCAAGGATACAAGAACTGACATAACCATCAACTCAAGCTAAAGTGCCTCAACAACTTGAGGAGTTTCCAATTCATCAGAACATGGATAATCAAATACTGGTGGCTTAGAAATATCAATAATGGACAAATCAAAATCATGATCAGATGAATGAATGAAAATATCATGACAACCATGATCATAAAGTTCTAGATCAAAAACAAAGTCATCCTCATGATTTGACAAATCATACAGAGGGGATGATAAAAAATGAGAAATTTCACCCTCTATGTTTTCAGAAAGGTAAGTAAGATATTGGGCAGATTCAGGAAGAAATATTTGTCCTCTCCGCATTCAAGTGAAAAACTAGCATTCCACATGTTTTGCGAATGATCAAAAGTAGAAACATTCGAAAATAATTTTTCATAATATGGAACAAAAATTACAGAATCGTGGAAGATGTCAGGATAAAGCGGATGAGATGTGAACAGAAGGAGGTCATCCTTCACCATAGATTCTTATTAAAATTCCCACCTATACTCATAAAAAATGATATTGCAGGTTGGTTGTTCAATACCAACTCTGTCTAGAACTTGATCCTCGTGAACATCACATGTGAGATCTGAGACAAATCAACACAACAAACAGAAATTTGAAGGATCAAAGGGACCGAAGGACGAAGGATGATGAGATATAACTACATGAAAACCATTTGAGTTACAGTCCAAATATATGCAGAAATTATGAGCAGGTGGGGTAGGATGAGATGGTGATAAATCAATAGGTGGACTCCCAACTTCTCCCACCTCAACTTGCGGAGCTAGATCTTTTTGATGAGAAGAGGACGAAGGGTCACTTTTGACAACAACCTTGTCCATCTCAGATTTAGAAGCTCTAACATCGAGGTATGCTGGGAGAGGTTTGAAAGATTCTAATTCATGTGGATTTTTAGAAACATGAACAAGATATTTAAATATTTCATCCAATAATTCCCAGTCAACTTCATCTTTTGGAAATTCAAAACAGTAGTGAAGAAAACGATCATGAAAATTTTGAAGAGATTCGACTGGTTATTTTTGAAATTTTAAAATTTTGCTATTAAGGGATGTACAATCATAAAGAATGAAAGCATGGCATGATTCACTAAATCACTGTTGAAAAGAGTGTATAGAGGTTGCGAGCAATGTGTGACACCATTACTTTGCGTACCCTTCGAACGTGAGGGAAAACAACCCATAGGCAATATCGTTAGATAGGACATCATGTCTTTCATAGAAACTAACAAAAGAAATTGCGTACCTGAGAAAGGTTATTCCACCCTCATCATTAAACTTAATTATGGACAAATCATTTAAAATACTCACTGATGCTTCAAAATATGCAGAGATAGAAAAACATGTCGGGGTTTTGAGTTGGGAAGAAGTCATGAAATATGTGCAGAAATTTAAAACAGACTTCAAGGCTCAACTTGTCATCTGGCCCTCCTTCTAGTGCCATAAATGTTGATGGTGCTGGACCTGCCAACATTAAGGGGATCTCTTCGATATGAAGTCTGAACTAGACCTCATATTGTTTGGAATAGGAGTCCCAACAGCGGGTGGTAATGAAATGCCTTGACTGCGGTATCACATAGAGGAAAGTATGATAACTTTGGGTGAGAGTAAGTGCATGACCCTACGAAGAGTCAAGTGCGATGCATGAAGGTTCTAACACATGAAGGGGAAAAGGAAGTGCATCCCTTGGAATCCTCTAATAGTATGTAGCTTCAAAGGAACACACGAGAAAAAACATCACAAGCTAAAATGCAAAATATTCCACAAGTTAAAGTGATGAGTTAATCCAACAACACACATTCAAAAAGATTTGTACAAATGCATACAAAGTACTTCATAAGCATATGCGTAAGTTAAATAACATACATTTCCAATACAATAGGAATAGTCCTACTATATTAACAACATATGCATGAAAGTGCGCTGGATGTAATTTTATTATTATAAGTGAAAGTTCCATCCATACCATGGAAAATTTTAGGGGCTAATATTCACAAGTGGGCTAATTTTCCATGCTTTTTCCAAATAAAAGATTCACCAATTTCCATTTTTTTTATAAAATGATTTGCCCAAATTTTATAGTAAACCATTATTTTACCTTTAAATCGCCAAAATATTATATCGAATAATATAAAATCATTGAAAATCTAAATATTTCTACAAAAATATCACCAAATGTTTTTCAATTTGCATATTAGGCACTAGTAAGATTCACCAAGGTTTCTAAAATTTAAGATAAACTTCCATCCTTAAAATTTTCCCTGATCCATACATACACCATTGACGACCACTAGCTCCAATAGTGGAACATTACAGTCAATAACACCTCCTCCTCCAAAGAAGTATACCCGCTCTATGCTATGGAGAAGCCAAGGCTCTTCAAAATACTCCCAAGCTTTTTCTAAGCTTAAGCCTAGCCAAAAGCTTGTCTCCCAAAAGCCCGTTCTATGATTTATGACATTCTATTTATAACAAAGGGTGGGGTGACCCTTAAAATTCCCCTTTGTAACTCTTTGACTTCCCTCATTACTCTTAAACTTCTTCACTAAGTGACACATTCCATTACATGATGAATTTTCTTATTCCAATATTGACACTTGGAATTTCACTTAAAACATATTTACAAATAATACATTTTACGCATGTACCCATATAATACAAAATAGGCTAGAGACACCCTAACAAGACACAACATTATGATTTTGGATTTTGGGGAAATTTGAGCTCAACAACATCCACTTGCTACTTCTCGGTTACATATCAGTGCCAAGCTTTGTACTATGCGATGGTGTCCCCAAACTGTTTGACGACGTCTTTCTGGAAGCAGACTCTAGCTCCATGGCATCTAGGTATATGGTCTTGGAACCTCTATCCAACTCATTCTGAAGCATGAGCAACATGGTCTTGACCTTGACAGGACCACTGGTTTACTTTTGCATGTTGTGTGTGTTCAGATCTAAGTCTTCCTTGTGTGTGTTCAGATCTAGTTAGACTTGGTTCTTGGGTTTATCATCGGTGATGGAACCAATTGATGGGATCTGATGTTTTCTCACCAGGACATCCAAGCTACTATACAACCGTACATATGAGGCCTATGTGCTGCTAATGAATGAGGTGAATTTCTTGTTGATCTGAAAGAACATTTGGACCTTTTCTTTCTCCAGCTCTGCCTATGGCTTCATCTTCTTTGCTAAGTCGAGCAGGGCCCCTTTGTACCGCATTGTCCACTCTTTTACATGGGCGATGGAAGCATGTATGTTCTTGAGAGTTTGAACAAACTATTTGCTCCATTGCTGTAGGAGATGCAAACAAACAACTTATTTATGCACGGTGACAAATCTGTCATAGAGATTTGGCATGGTATCACCAAGTGTTGATACTTCAGGAAGTATAGCTGTCCTCATCTCGTCCAATGCGGAAAATGGATTCTGCACTGATGCTCACAGCTGTACAACCTCTTTCCTGATAGCCTACAAGTTCTTTACCAGTTTCTCATTCTCAACTGTCAGGTACAAAACATTTGAGGTTGTTTCTCCTGCATATGCCAAGATGTATTGGGCAATGGTAGCTTGATACTTCCTGGTGTTTGACACTATCACCCTTTCCTTGATCAATGCAGGTGATGCATGATCTTTTGGAAAGTGCTTCCTCCATCCTTGCATAATCCTCTTATGGAACTCATTAAATGATAGATTTTACACATCCATGACTAGATCATCATCAAGGAGAACAACGTCTCCTTGCTCGCTCAAGGCTATCTCTATTACTGGAGATGCTGGAGACTGAGAGATGATCTATGTTGTTTTCGGCATCAAGTCAGTGTCTTCATGTTGTAACTCCTATTCCAACTCCATGTATGTCACTTCAATCAATTTTTAAATCTGCTGAGCAAGCTCCCAATCCTACATTTGTTTATCCTCTTCCTCAGTTGCAATATGTTCTAGCTCATCAACCTTTATCAGTGTTGTTTCCTCTATCATCGCGCCTTGCCTTTTTTCTTCTTCCTTCTTTCGTTTCTCTTCTATTTATCTCCTCCTCAACTCCTGTTCTTCCTTTACATTCTTCTCTGTCTCTTGAAACTTCAAATCTTCTTCTTGCGACCTCTGCTTTTCTCTCTTCCTCCACTCTTCTCTCTTCATCCATTTCCCCCTCTTTTATTTCCCTCCCAAATATGCCTTTGCCATAATAGGATTTGCCATCATTTCACAACTTTTCTCTCCCTTTGAATCATCAACAATATTTCTCTTTCCCTTATCATGTACTGGATTGTTCCCTTCTTCTACTATTGCTATTGCTTCCAGAGCTGCCATTGTATGTAGGGAAGCCTTCCAAGTTCTTTCTATACTAACTGACTCATTGAGTCTGGAGGCATTGTAGAAGTACCTCCAAGGATCCTCCTCTATCCAATTAAATGTCCCATGGATCCACATAAAGTAAACTCTCATAAGATGATATTTGAAAATACCATGGGGATCATACAGATTAAAGTCCTGTTGATGCCTCGAGAATCGTTGCACCAACATTGGGGGAAACCACCCGGTCCGGACCTTAGTGCAGCTCCTTTTCCGTTTGGGGTAGTGGCTCCGACTGGGGATAATGGGACCAGTTTCCCAGAAATAGATAAATGGGATGAATGAATACTTTGTAGATAATAGTAGCGATAGGTGAATGACTAAAACTATTGACAGAAATGTAAGTAAATAAAACTATCCCGGGAATCTATTTGAACTTCTAAAGCGTAGATTTTGATGTTCTATATATTAAAAATACAATTATATAGATGACTGCATTCTCAAAACACAGATATTAAATCATTCAAGATTGCTGTACCTAAATAGTTAGACACAATGATTAAAGCGATACTACTAGACTTTAAAGGTTCATACCATCAACGCATACATGATTAAAAAATAAGGCATATCATCTGAACATCCAATAGTGGTATGGGCAAGATTTCCTGTTGTTACGCATGCATACAATTAATGATAGCAAGGATAATTACACAGTGAAATCATATATAGAATGAATTCAAACAAAGGATAAAAATACCATTTGAATCGTAAGCCACTCCCGATATGAATCGCTATGTATGGCTTCTACCTCAACGCATAAAAATCTTTGCATCAATGACAGTAGTGCACAATTGAATCAAGAAATTTCTCCATTAAAGTAAAAGCAAGTGGTCGAGTTTCATAAAAGAATAGAGGCTGAAGCACAATAGTGCAAACTTCAGTTTGTTAAGTCTTATACAAAATTTTACGACCCTTTCTAAATACATGAAAGGGTCTATAAATACTATGCTAATCTAAATATCTATAAAACAGAAAAGCTAACTAAGCTGATGTCAATAAATTCCTTTTGCTATTTTTGCTGGAAATCCAAGGAGCTGGAGGATGAATCATTCTGTCGGCAGCTTCCCTTTGAACCTGAGTTGATTGATGGCGAGCATTGGCTCAACTTCAGGAGGTTTGTTGAGCCTGGAACT